>JAOQIF010000214.1:0-105450 GCA_026260285.1 Colletotrichum sansevieriae | reverse complement strand
ATAACTAACCTAGAAGAGGCTATTATAAGTTATAACCTTACTAATATCGAATTATGCTATATCTACCGTCGTTTTAGCTACCTATCCGTCTAACGACTCCACAAAGTCCTCTAGTGCGCTAGCCACCCCGTTAATATCGATATTATTAATAAGTTAACGAAGTTCTGCTACTACTACTAACTCTATAGTAGTAGCCACTATCGGTTTAAGTTTATAATAAAAGACGACTATAATTTTAACTATAAAGTCGTTATTAACGTTATATATCTCAATAGCAACTACCCTACCCTCTATATCGTTAATATAGCTACTATATTTAATATAGCACGCTTTATAAAGGATATATCTGCTAAAACTATATAATAGACCCTTTAGCTCTACTAGATCGATATATACTAGGGCCTACCTAACTAGATAGTTACTAATGCTAATACCTCCTTTCGATCTACTGAATTTCGCTAATCTATATAAAAGATAGCGATCTCTATAAAAGAGGTCCTAGTTAAGGCTTATAATAGTATTAGGAAAGTCGAACGATACTATAAGCTATTATGCTAGGCCTATAAGATTATCCGGATAGAAGATCCCTCTACTAACCCCGATACTACCCTCTAAATAGCTATAAAAGCTATTAATAATATCGCTAGGCCTAATAGCCTAGTACTAACCCTGCTAGTATTCGGAGCCTACCTGCGCCTAATAGATAATTTAGCACCCTCGCTATCGATTACGTAATATACCTAAGCTATATAGAAGGCTACTAATAAGATCTGCTAACTCTATGCTAGTTATTAAGTTAATGAGGCTATTATAGCCTGAAATAGCCCTATAACTAAGCCTATATTAAGCCTACCTCTCTAGTCGGAGGTTAGAGTATAGCGCGAAAAAGATAGCTAGAAGGGCCCTTACTAGCTTATCTCTAATAATAGCTATGAATACGTAGTTTAACTACCTAACGGGCTGAAATCCTTCTAGTCGACTGTTATTAAACCTTACTACTAGTCGACTAACCTGCTAATAGACCCCGATAGTGATAACGATAGGATTGAAAACCCTGCAACTGAGGAAGTCTATGATATTATTATTATTACTAATGACGTAGCTCCCACCCCACTACGGCGCTGAGGATAGCCCTGCTGCAACCTAGCGCTAGGTCCGACTTTAACTATACTCCTCGCTAAAACGGATATTACTACTACTAATAAGACCTTCCTATCCGCTAGAGAGCAATCTAACTATAACCTCGCTATTAAATTATATAATAATAGCGTAATTATAACCCCTGGAGAGCCTTTTAAGTAGTTAACCCGATAAGAGATCAAATCCCTTATTAAACGAGGTATATTTAACTTCGTTAGGTATAACCCTGCTTGCTATAGTAGGATCTGGATCTTCTGCTCCCGTATTATTAACGAAGTTAAGGATAAGATAACCTAGCCCTATAAGAAGTTGAGACTTATTATTCAGGGCTATACTAATAATAATAAAGAGGCTATTCTAACCTAAGCCCCTACGATCTAAAGAGCTAGTTAATAGCTAATCCTTATGATCGCCCTATTATTATTAGCTAATAGTAAAACCCTTTAGATCTGCGATATTACTTAAGCCTATATCTAGTCTACTACTTACCTCTCCTAACCTATCCTCGCTAAAATCCCTGCCTAAATATAGTATAAATACCCTGATAATACTATTATAGAGGTTATAAAACCCCTCTATAGTATCGCTAAGGCTAGTACCTATTAGTAGGTTATATATAGCTACTACTATAAAGAGAGGCTTGAGATAGAGACTTCGTTATTTAACCCCTACTTACTTATATTAATAAAAAATAACCTATCTTTCGCTATTATAGGTATATAAACTAATAATACGTTAGGCCTATTAAATAATGCGTTTTCTGCCCTTAAGGAGGTTAAATTAACTAAAGCTAGCTTTTTAGCTAAACCTAAGTAGATCCTCGCTATTAATAACCCCCTCGTATTTAATAGCGGGATCGTAACGATTGATAATAGCAATACCCTCACCCTTTGCTAAAAGGACTAAGGGCTTAAGTTACGCCCTATTAACCCCTCTACTAACGAAGCCGTCCGAAAGCAGTAATATATTAAATAACGCGCCTATAGCATATATATCATATTAATTTGCTAACCTAAGGCCTATTTTAAGTTATCCGTCGCTATATAATAGCAAAACCCTATAGTTAACGACGTTAGAATCCTTAACTAGCGAATACTCTAGTAGTTATAATCCCTCGATAGAGGCCTTAGTTTTATCCCGCTTAACCTCGCTATTGCGAAACTATTTATTTTTATTAATAGATCTTTCGCTAATAATAACGACTTATCGTTATAACTAGGCTTTATTATTATACTAGCTAATAAAACTAACGATAATAAGGCTATTAATACGTTCGAAATTAATAGTAACGTTATCTACTATAGCTTAATGAAGTTAAAACGCGTTACCCGCAGCGTGCTAGCCTCGGAGATCTATAGTATAGTTACTAGCGTTAATATAGCCTATATAATTATAACAACCCTCTAAAAGGTCTCTAATCGACTAGATCTACTATTAATATCGACTATTATTTATACTAACTCGTATTCGCTATATAAGTGCCTCGTTAAGCTAGGTATAACGAAAGAAAAGCGCCTTATAATTAATATAATAGCGCTATAGTAGTTATATGAGCGCTACGAGATCGCAGAGATCTGCTAGATCTATAGTGATAATAACCCGGCCGATAGACTTATAAAGTCAACGCCGAATAAAGCCCTCTAATAGCTTATTAATAATAATAAGGCGACGATATAGATAGAGAGGTAGGTCATCCGATAGTAGCCAGGATCCCAGCCCGTAGCTAGGGCCCCCGCGCGCGGTAAAACCGGGGATATATGGCATATCGGGGGATAACGATAAAACATATAAAAACTATAGTTATTAGGCTATTTAGGCCCCTTTTATAAGTAGTACTATTTAGTAGTTATCTCGATGAATATAGGCTATTATAGGGTAGGCACCGGCAGTAATAAAAGACTGCTAGTATTAGAAGCCTAGTTAGCGGTTCGTCGCTAACCTAACTAGCGCCACATCGGGCTGATAGGACCCACCTATTGCGCCGATTCGACTAATAGGAAGGCTAGGACCCTATACGCAAGGACTACCTATATAGCCGCCGTAACCACCAAACCCACGATAGTTAGATATTACGAATAACTATAGTATTACGGAAGAACCCTATCTTTCTGGTACTATTACCTGCGCAGGATAGTTATCCGATAGTACTTCTTTATTAACTATTTATTAAATGTTGCCTATTTGCTAAATAGCTCTAGTAGTAACTCTATATTACCCTCTAGGGTATCTTCTTCTTCTAGCACCCCTATTAGTAGCTTATAGGGAGTGATATTCCCTAATATATATATAATATAGGCCTTTTAGCTATTCTTAATAACCTCTTATATAAATACTAATAACTTAGTAATACTAAAGCGTTTATATTCCTAGGTATTTATCTAGGTATTAATTATAATATCCTCTCTTCTTAATAAGTATTATAATAGGAGGAGGTCTCCTGCTCCTTTAGGTTAGGGGGCTTTAGTAAAGAGTTGCTATATCTTCCTCGCTCCTCCTCCTAAGTTAATAAGGAAAATTATTAACTAGTATATATTCTAGCCTATTATAAATAACCTATTAAACCCTTCTAATATAGGGGTAATAGCTACTATAGGTTATAGTTATAGGGATTTAGCTAGTTAACTACTAATAATATTAACCTAGGAATAGGAATCTATATCTACTACTACGTCTTATTTAGTAATATTCTAGAGAATAATTACCTATCCTTTTATAATAGCTCCCTTTAGGAAAGTATCTAGTTCTAATTTAGGTGCGGGGGTTACTAGTATAATCCCCTAGCTTATTTATTTTCTAATAAGTTAAGTTCCTTAACTTCTCTTATAGATTAGATTATATTAACCCTCGCCTTCTTAGTAAATACTTAATATCCTACTTATATTTTCTTTACGCTTTATCTTATATATCTATTTAAGTAATCTACCCTCTTATACCCCTTTTGCTTATAGCTAAAGTATACTATATAACTAGATATTATAGGTTATATACTAGGGCTAGATATAGACTAGTTCTAATTAGGTCCCTATATCGCGCTACTAACTAGTTAGTAAGGCATTAGGCTCTAGGAACCCTATATTGCTTTCTAGCTAGAACCCTACTAGCCTGCTTTTTAGCTTAACCTTGCTACTAGGGGCCCTATTAGGTTATGCTCTTCCCCTATATGCTATTTCCTACTCTCGCTTTATATAGGTTTATTACCCTATTAGTAAGATATCTCCTATAAGTATTTAGCTTCTATAGCTATATCTCTTAGCTTCTATATCTTAACTTTCTAGTATTTAAGTTCCCTATATAGGAATAGGGCTAACTAGAAGTATAATATTGTAAGGGATTAGGATTACAGCGCCGAGCCAGCGCCGAACCGGCGCCGGGCCTCCGCCGAGGTTTAACCGCATTAGTTAGCTGAGCCGAGCTAAGCCCTAATAAGGGGCTCCGCACGCATAAGTAGCTAGAAGGGCTAACTTATCTTCTATAATATAACTACCTCCTATGTTACTACTGCTCTTTCCTTCCCCAGCCCGGCCTTTTGTAGGCTATAACCCTCACAAATATATAAGCCTTAGCTTTACTATTTTTTATATTAATTATACCTAAGTCCTAATATATTACTAACTATTTAGCAAAGAATTATATTAGTAATTATATCTCCTTCTACTTTATTATATCTAGCTTCTTATAATACCTTTGCTCTTAAAGCTTAGGGTTAATATACTATTAGTAAGTAAATGCTATAAAATTAGCCTATGCTAGGTCTCCTTCTAGCCTAGCCCTATAGTATTACTACTAGGTCTACAGGGATAGGCTTATCTTTATAAGCACTTATTAGACCTATTACTCTAATATACTACTAGTATATAGTTAGTTTCTATCTTTAATTACTTAGATCTAGTTACTAACCTAGTCTATAGTAAAGTCCTTAGTTATAATATAGTAATTATATATAGGGGGCTTTTTATATTCTCTCTATAGGTATCTTATTACTAAGTAGTTAGTAAGTTCCTATAGTAGGGTAGTAGTTTATTCCTTATACTACTACTATTATAGATATATCTACTCTATAAGGCCCTCTTATTATTTCTATAGTAACCCTATAGCCTAGGTAAGGATATTAGAGATATTAGCTTCTTAGGGAGTCCTAGGCGGGGTGCCTTATTAGCTACTACTTGCTATCTATTCACCCCTTAAGGGGTAGTCTGCTTAGTCTAGTATTACCTAGGACCTAGCCTAACCTCTTAGGGTTATTCCTCCTGCTATATTATTACTAGGATTATCTATTCCCCTAGTATAATATCTATACTATATTCTTTATATCTTAGGGCTTAGTAAATAACTAGTATCTTATTAGCTAAGACCTTATTAGTTATATTCTATATATCTAGCTTAGAGTTTATTATAATTAAACTCTATTACTAAATTATTACTATATTATTACTAGTTTGCTTTAGATATTCTAACTAGTACTAGTTTCTTAAATTAAAGTAGAAGTAATAGAGTTATAAGAGTATAGCTATAGGCTTAAACTAGGAAAAGCTAGAATACTAAAATATAGGTATCTATTATTATATTAAACTATTACTTAACCTTCTAAGTCTGCAACTTATAGAGTTTTCTCTAAGGTATATTTATCCGCCCCTGACTTGCTAACGTTTTGCTAATAGCGTGGCTCTGCATCCTGCACCCGCTATTATTCCTTACACCTTGACTGAAACCGCTTTCACTCAGCCTTCACCCAACAACCAACCAGGGGACGGAAAGACCTGGCTAGCTGATTGCAAACCGGACAAGTCATTTCCCGTACTTTGTGCGCAGTTTCCTTCACCACTTTCTGATATGCCTTTCTGTACGAATATTGAGGTAGCTGGTATTTTGACGTGGTCGTTTTGGTATTAGGCCCGAGCTAAACCCAATATATTAGCCGATCTTCTGATACCGCGCTCACCTATATTACCTACTATCTATCGAAGTACCTTAAGATCGCAGTACATTCGTCGGGGCTTTGAGGCCCTAGAGGTTATCGCCGAACTTGTTATTATTTTAGGCGCGCGTTTTAGCTTGGGAAAAACAGAGGGTTATTTTGTCTATTAATTAGCTGTTTTCATAGCGAAATTGCATTATTCAGCGACAAGGCTAATTCTGTTGTAAAAAAAGAGCTTAATTCAGTCCTAATAATTGTAGCTAAACGACGGCGGTTGTTAACTTGGCGGCATTCGCTTACTGATGTAACCTGGGAAACATCAGTACGGAGGTGCCGTTCAAAAGTTTTGACCAAGGCCCGTGCCACCTCCAGCCCCACATACGCCTAGCGCCAGCCGTCAGCTAACCCTACTATACCTAAAACAGCTAGTAATGCTAGCTTAATGCTTTTTTCTAGGGGCTTACTAGGGCCCTGGTAAACCTTCTCGATTATATTAATAAAAATACGTTATATCGATATTACTGCTTTTTCAACCTCTTTTTTTCCCTATTAATAATACCGCCTAACTTAGATCCTATTCAGAGGGTAGTTATTATTGCTCTACGATCCCCTTATAGTAGTAAAACTACTAAGGAGATCTTATAGATTACTAGCCTACCTATTTAGTCGATTAACTATATCTACGCGCGCGTAGTGGAGGCTAGTTTTAAGCCGAATAAGAAAGCCCTCGTTATCCTACCTAACTATATTATTAATAAACCCCGCTCTAGTCGACCTAAGAAGCAAACCGCAGCTACTATTAACGCTATTACCTCGAAGGTATCCCCAGACCGCTATAGTTATAAAAAGAACTGCGCTAATATTGCTAGCGATCTCACTAGAGAGGGCATCAGGGTCTCGGTAATTATAATATAGAGGATCCTTCGGATAGCTAGGTATCAGAAGACTAAGCCTACCTATAAGCCCGGCTTAATAGCTAGGATAAAAGCTGGGAGGCTTGCCTAGTACCTCCGCTATAAGGACTAGATATTAGAGGACTAGAAGAAGGTTATCTAGTCGGATAAGACTAGTATTATCCTGCTTCACTATCGGGGAGGGTACCATCTCTAGCGTTATCCTAATAAGGCCTTTACCCGCTCCTATATTCGCAAGCGGTAGAAGGGCTACTCTAAGTTTATATTTTAGGGGTATTTTTCCTATAAATTAAGGGGTCCTTGCTACTATTAGATACTAGAGTTAGCAAAAGACCTTAAACTAGCTACTAAGGAGGTTGCTACCCTAAACGCTAAGCTAGAGCCTATTAAAAGAGCTAAGTAGGAGTTCGTTACCCCCTTTATATACCTAGGACTATATAATAAACCTAGGCCTCGCCTAGCCTAGCGATAGAATAAAAAGAATAATAAGCTAATATATAAATCTAAGGGTAGTATTAACTAGTATTAATACTAGAAGGAGATCCTACTACCTAAGCTATTCCTATACGCCCGCTGCTATAGCTAGGATACTATTATATAAGAAGATAAGGCGCTATCCTACGACTACTAGTTTAATTAAGAGACTTTTAGGGTTAATAATATCAATAGACTTCTCTAGCTAGGTAACTCTCCCGACCTTAACCCTATAGAGCCTTGCTAGCCCTAAATAAAGCGATATATAACCCGGCTAGGCGCTCCTAAGAGCTATGCTAAAGCTATACGGGCCTGGGAGGTATGCTAGAAGGAGCTTAAGCTAGAATATTTTTAGGCTTAGATCGAGAGGATCCCACGGCATATTTAAGAGATTATTAGGCTAGAGGGTAGTAATGAATATAAAGAGGGCTATAACGCTAGCAGAAATCGTAGTTAAAATTCATATTATCCTCGCTATTAATATAGTGCTAAAACTACCCTTAGGGCCCCCTGGCCTCGACCCTTGCCGTCACCCCTGCCTCTGCCAGGTGGCGTTCTTGGCGCCTTGGTCAAAACTTTTGAACGGCACCTCTGTACTTCATATCGTGGCGAAGGTGGCGTAGCTAACGGATATGGTTAGACCGGGCCAAATACCAAAACGACCACGTCAAAATACCAGCTACCAATATTGAGTCTCCAACTCGCTACCAGTTCAATTACTCCCCCGTATTTCCCCCTTTTTACTAAGAAAAATCTCCCACGCCACGCCTTGCTTGCAGTCGCTCGCGTCTTGTAGCAACTTTTATGTCTGTGAAGTTTCACCGAGTAAATCCATTGTTTTCGCGGGCACTGACGGCTCTCTGGCTTCTGCTGGTTCATGGGCAACACGCGCCGCGTCGTCTCTTCCAGCGTCTGTCTTCTGCCGCCATCGGACACATTTCCCCCAACCCGAGTAATTGTCAAGAGGCGAGATTTTTCTCGCGTGTCAAGTGATATCGCTGGCTCCTGCCCGATTCAGGAAATTATGTCCTAGTATCTGTTCTAGAAAAGGGTGCCCCCACGCTAGGTCCTCCACCTTCGCGGCATCATCACCCCTCCTCTACCTATCCGTACCGTCGTACAATTACCCCCCCTGTCAGTTTGTTAGCGTGTGACTTTGCCCTTGCTAAGGTTGAGTCCAAGGGTTCGCTGGGGGTAAACACTAACAATTTGTTCAGTTATATCGCTCGATCAGGCAGATTATGGGACTGTGGGGATGTCCCATCGTTACAAACTTGGAACTTTCAGGGACCGTATTGTGCGTACCGCCGTAACAGCCCATTCAATACATTACTCCCTCCCCGCCATTTTGGCTTCTTGACCCATCCATCCTAAGCATCGTCATGCCTCAGCCAACTGCGTTGTTCCATTTTTCCATGACCGAACCCCGTTCTCCGCCCCCCGCCGGGGCCGCCACGGTCTTGTCGGCATCGTCGCTTTCGCCCTCGCTATCAGTTAACGACACACCCCTTGGCTTTCGCCCGGCCTTAATTCGCGAAAGGGACGCCCTGGACAATCACCTTTCCTGGGCTAACCAAGCATCTGGACCATAACCCGCGGGGCTTCGATACCTTACCACAGCACTCTAAGATCCTGCATGCATATAAGCATGCACCACGCCGCCTATTGCAGTAGAACGGCATGCTATGAGCTCGGTCAGGGCAGTCGGCAATAGATGCAGCCATTTGGCTCTCGCTGACGGTTATTGTTACTGATCTTCCTTCCCTGTACCGCCTTCGCGGTACTTTACCCTGATACGTGTGGTGCCAGCAGCAACAGCTTTTGATGACAGGACGGCTCAGCCCACAAGTGTGCGGCTCCACAAGTGTGGTCTGTCTCTCTGTCTGCAGTCCATCTCGCGAGTCTTCATTCCTACCCGACTAAGCAAAGACGATCCCAATAGTCGCATTTACATGAGCTGTAGCCAGTTCAATCTAATCTCAAGAAACAAGTCTCATGTTGCATGAACGACAATTGACGAGAAAGCGAGAGAAGTCGGCGCCGAAACCTTTGACGTCACCAAAGATGGATAGTTGGGGGGAAGGACGAAGTTGTCTCCACGCTGAACGAGATTCCCTCAGATGCCACGCCTCTCATTCATCCCACGTCTGTCCCCAGATGCCAAACCCTTAGCAACTTCGGCCCCGTGGAGAGAACCAGTACGTACTAGAAGGGCAATCGGAAAACATTGGACGCTTGCACACGCGAGGGGCCTGGACATACCCCTACGGTTATGGGATAAGTCGCACTCCCCCGGTCATACATGGAGTCCGGGCTTCTTCCCGCTGGGGTTATGAGACTGGTCATTGGGCAGTGTGACATTGGAACGCCGCTACTTGGGGAGCCGGGTCAGCGACACGCCCCCTGTCCCTACCTTCTTAGTACACGTACCTTGCCGTACCCTGGCCCGAAAGGATTCGAAGTTCCACTGAGGTGGACGTCAAGTATGGGAACCTGCGGAAGCGTTTTACTGAAGTAGCTGCCGTCAGGCACCCCTTGTGTCCCCGTTGGGATTTTTTACCTCATCGATTCCCCCGAGACGTTCCTGTCATGGTCACTTACAAAGTATAAGACATCGCCTTGCGCATTCATCCTATCACTCGGCCGTTAAATTCCTCTCGATAATGTCCTTGCGTCGAAAATAGAAATTTCCAGATCTGTTGCTTTATCCGTTGGGTCGCCCGTACCCTCATATACACTGAGTATCGCAGTATCATCATATCCATTTCCCCCAAAACCTTCAAACAATTTGCAGCACCGACGATGCAATAGCGTCACCTGCTGGCCGGATAAAGATTGACACGACAAATCAAATCGAATCCTTTTCCACCACCTACACCAGTAACGATGCTCTCTTACGACTCCCCGATGCCTGTCAACGGTGTCAACGGACAGCCGTCCAAGTCGCCGTCGAGCCTTACCAATGGTATCCAGCAAGCCGTCGCCTCGAAGGCTCAGCCTATCGTCCCCGGAGTTCCGACCTCTGCAGACAACGCCGCCCACGTCAACGGATCTCTGAACACCAAGTACCACCACATCTGGCTAGTCACCGGTCCGGCTGGCTGCGGAAAGACTACAGTGGCCGAGTACCTGGCGCAATGCCTGAAGCTTCCTTACATCGAGGGAGACAACGTGAGTGCTGCGTCGTGCCTCGTATTCCGAAAGTGCCCTCTGACTCGTACGCGAAGTTCCACCCCAAAGCGAACATCGATAAGATGGCCGCTGGAATTCCCCTGACCGATGCCGACCGATGGGACTGGCTTGTTGCATTGCGCGAGGAGTCCAGACACCAACTCGCCGCAGGCTCTGACGGAGTGGTCCTGACATGTTCTGCGCTGAAACGCAAATACCGAGACGTAATCCGCGTCGCTGGATACTACGATCGTTCGATTCTCATCCACTTCATTTACCTCTTTGCACCGGAGAATGTCCTCGTACAACGTGTTACAGCCCGCAGCGCATCCACCAATCACTACATGGGCGCCAACATGGTTCGCAGCCAGTTCCAGTCTTTGGAGCCGCCCATGGACGACGAGACGGACGTCATCAGCGTCGACGTCAGCCGCAGCATTGACGAGGTCAAGCGCGAAGCCTTGGCTCGTGTCGTTGCCATGATGGAGAAAGAGGATGACTTGTAAGCTTATTTGCTAAAAGGCACTGTTTCGTTGGGGTTTGCGACAGATCATCCTACGGGATTATGGAGTTCAAGGGCATAGAATAATGAGCGTTGATTTTGGTTTATTTGGATTTATTAACGGCGCAAGGATTGGGATTCGGTCCACAAAACCGCTGGCTTGACAAAGGCAGCTTGTATAAAGGATGATCAAGTTGGACAGACGTAACCCACAGAGCTTGGAACATTTCACTCGGCCGCCTCCAATCTCTGTGGGGTGAAACCTGCATCATCCGCGAGGGTCACGACGGAAGAGAGAAAGGCACCAGAAATGAAGGCAGAGGAGAGGCAGGAAGCGCTGCGACGGGTACGGTGTCTGATACTAAGATATTTGCTGTTATTCGGCTTCGTCTCCTCTCTTGTAAGGTCATTGTGGAGAGTGCGTCCTGGCTAGGCGCGACCAGTAGCTTTCTTGGTTTATCGTTCTACCAAGCCTCTAGCTGGAAATATAAATTCTGGTGAACTATCTGAGTTGCGGTTGTGGTGCCTCTCCGCATGCCAGATCTAGCCATGTTTACTCCCCTTGCCACCAAGATCGTCCTCCCCCCAATTGGGCTACCTGTAGCTCCGGCGTACAGGGAGGGGCGCGAGCCTGACATGCCATTCTAGGAATCTTGCTGCATTGGCGGACGTCATTTCGGTGAGGTTGTGGAGCGAAATGCAGTTTCTCACTGGGTCGTCACATATCTCCAAGAGCTCACGGAGAGGGGAAATTGACTCCGCGAACAAGGTATCATTGCAGAATGAGGTACGTGAACTCGCACTACGGCGCTTGTCAGACATGCGTCGGGCAGCAAGCATCTTACAGGTGATTTACGAACCCTTGATTTTTTTGGTCACGTTTCCTCTTCCTCGCGCTGGAAGCTCGCTCGCTGAGTGCACGCCTGTTTCCTTTCTACAAATCGTCGCACATCTAATTGTCAGTTTTCCAAAGTCACCACACGCCACACCACCACCTCCCGACGCCTAAGCCCCCTCCACCTTACGACGCACTGCTAATCACGCAGCGCTGGCGCCGTCGTCTTGTCATCGCTTCATTCGCAAGTCAACCCCGGGTATTGGTATAGAACGTTGCAAAAAACTACTCAATGCCCCCTTACCCGCGCCACCACCTCCTCGCTCTCCCTTTTCTTCTTCACCTGAGGTGCATGACCATGACATCGGGCTCCTCCACCACCCGCCTCACAACTTCGGCGGCCCGCGCCATGGTCGCGCCGTCGACGACGCGGTGATCCGCGCTCCAGCTGAAGTTGGTGACATGCTTCCTCACGACGCGGTCCGACTCCTCCGACTCGAACGCCGGCACGGCGCGCATACGCCCGATGCCGAGGATGGCAACCTCCTTGTCCACAACCACAGGCGAGAGGTAAGTCCCACCGATGTTGCCAATATTGGACACCGTGATAGTCCCGCCGCTGAGGTCCTGCGGCATGAGCTTGCCGGCGAAGGCCGCCTTCTGCAGCCGCGTGAGCTCCTTGGCGATGGAGAGTATGTTCAGTCCGCCAACGTTGCGGACCACGGGCACCAGCAGGCCCGAGGGCGTATCCATTGCCACGCCGATGTTGTGCTGGCTGCGCATCACCAGGGACGGCTTGGAAGACGGGGTCGAGGGATCCAGGTCGACGCGGGCGTTGAGGATAGGGAACTGGTAGAGTGCCATGGAGACGGCTTTGATGATGAAGGGGAGGTACGAGAGCTTTGCGACGCCGTCGGCTCCGCCGACTAGCTCCGGGGCCGAGGTGAGGACGCGGTTGAGACGGGTGCGCAGCTGGACGAGGCTGGAAAAGTCCACCTCGTCGGCGTAGAGGAAGTGCGGGATGTTGAGGGAACGGGTCATGGATTTGAACATTTGCTGCTGGGTGACGGTGAGCGGGACATGGGTCTCGACCTGGACCCCAGTCGGAGCGGGACCGGTACTGGATTCGGCGCCCGGTGCCGGCGGGTTCTGCGCCCCGGCCAGGTCGCCGGACTCGCGGCGCTTGACAAATTTCTGGATATCTTCTTTCAGGACTCTGCCGTCCCTCCCCGTACCGTCAATCTCGGCGATGTCGATATTTAAGGTCTTGGAGAGGTGGCGCACGGCGGGCGTAGCTAGCGCAGCGTGTTTACTCTTTTGCCGCGGGGCTTCCACTTCTTCTGTCTGAGCCGCCGTCGACGTCTCCGTCTGTGCCTCCTCTCTTGCTTTCCATGACTGTGACTCTTCGTTTTGCCGGCTAGAAGACTCCGACGTGCTTTGCGCAGGCTGCTTCTTGTTTTCCTCGGCCGGCTCCGCCGGTGCCGTCAGCGCATCCAGGTCTTCCTTCTTGGCCCCGCCCTGTATGTCAATGTCGACGAAAGGCTTGCCGACCTTTGCCATGTCGCCGGCCTCGTAGTGCAGCTTTTTGACGACGCCCGAGAAGCGGCTGGTGATTTCCACCGAGGCCTTGTCGCTCTGGACCTCGCATAACGGGGAGAACTCCTCGACTCTGGCGCCAGGCTCTACGAACCACTGTATTATTTCGCACTCCACGATACCTGACCCGAGTGACCCTCAACGTCAGCATTGGTCCGCTCAATAAGGAAACTTTGAGTCTTCCACTGGAATAACTGACCTTCGCCGATATCCGCCAGCAACACAGGCTTCACCACTCTCAAGTGCGCCGTATCGTGAAACCGCCTGGAGGGGTATACGCCAGCGGCCCTCGCGGCAGCCAGGCGGACCATGCTCTTGGAGACGTACCATTGCGTCCTGACGGCGCGCGAACCACGTTGCAAAAACATCTTCGAATGCTCACTGAGACCTTTGGAATGGCAGAACGAGAGGGGGAAGAAGAAAGGAAAATTGTAGGAATGTGCCGAACAGTAATTGTAGAGGTGAACCGCTCGGCGCGAACACTGGGTCTCCCCCAGAAACTCGGCTATTCGCGGTGTTCGGCCGTTCAAGTCCCCCATGACACAATTGGGGCCCCTCGGAGCCGCAGTGTCCACAGTCCCCTGGGCACTTCGTATCTTTTGGGGTGCGGCTTGACCAAACCGTGCCGCGCGAGCCACCGGAACGACTCGGCATTGGCAAGCGCTGTGGCGCAAAAATTTCAGAGAGACGAGCATTCCTGCCGCTTTTCACAGGGATTGAGTCTTGATTTCCCGCTGAGAGCCGAACGCCTCTTCACCCACGAAACCCGCTCGACCGCTGCCTTAGACCGCCGCAATGGCTCCAATCGCCCCGTTGCGCACCATGGCGCTCTCCATGGGTCTCTCGAAGGGGGTCTTCACCTGCACTGCCTGCGCGGCGAGGCGGCATGTGAGCACCACTCGCCCACGGCTCGCCGAGAAGAAGCCCCAAGCACCCCGGGCCCCCGCCTTGGCCGCCGCCGCCCCCGTAGATGCGCCGAAGCCCGACCTCCCCGCGTCTGCCATCCACGCCCCGAGAGCCTACGGCAAGAAGATCAAGGACTTCACGCCGGAGCCGTTGCCGCGGCCCATTGGCATGGCGCACCCGCCGCATCCAGAGGACAACTCGGGTATCGATAGGAGATCGTTGCAGGAGAAGAGGGATGACTTTGTCGATTATGACAAACACTTGGTGCGCCGGAAGGAGCTGTGGGTTCTTTTCTTCTTCTTCCTCTTTGCACCAAACCGTACAATGCGTTGCTAATATTGGGACTCGTGTAGGAAGGAGAAGATGGCTCGCCCCTACTTCCGCGACTGGCGCAACATGCAGTTTCACGAAGGCAAGTCCTTCATCGCGCCGCCTCTGCCCTTCAAAGCCGACATGTCCCTCTTCTTCCCTAACTTTGTCGGAGATACGCTACTGAATAAGGGCGTCAACCCGCGCGACACGACGCGGACGCTCACTAACAAGGTGACGGTGGTGGCCATGTACAGCAGCAAATGGGCCGAGGACCAGACCAAGACGTTTGTGTCTCCCGAGGCGAACCCGGCGCTGCACGAGCTCGTGGCCAAGATGAATGGCAGGGCGCAGATTGTCCAGCTCAACATCGAGGACAACTCTTTCAAGGCCTGGATCGTGAGATTGTTCATGGGCAACTTGCGCAAGCAGATCCCGCAGAACGACTGGGGCAAGTACTTCTTGGTGCCCCGAGCCATCACCACCGAGATCAGCGAGTCGATTGGTTATTTGAATAGCAAGGTTGGGTACGTGTATCTCGTGGACAACCTGTGCAGGATACGCTGGGCTGCCAGTGGTCCCAGCCGACCAGATGAAAAGTATAGCTTGGTGAAGGGAATGAAGCTGGTCTTTGCTGAGTGGAGCAAGGCAGAGAGGGCGGCGGAAGAAGCGAAGCTGGCAGCAGAAGGCGGCAAGAAGAAGAAGAAATCGGCATGACGAGTTGAAACAGAAAAGCTGCTTGGTCGGGGGCTTTTCAAGCCAATAGTGTACGGCAGTCAAGTTATAGCCAGCTACCTACATATACCCCGTTTCTTTTAGTAGACAATAGCACCAAGGATACCCCAATTCGAGAAAACCCAGACTTCAAAGAATCCTATAAACGCCACCGCATTCCCTTATGCCGGTAATTTCCCCCAGTCGTAACGGCTTGTTGTGACAAAATCAGACATAAGGAGGACATCGAAATAACACACACTCTTTCTCTTTTTGACAATTGGCCCACCCCTCATAGGAACCACCAGAAGACGAGGAAGCAGAAGGCAATGAAAACACCCATAATGATGCCGTCCCGTCGTTTCTTGGCCGAGATGCGCCCGATGAGACTGTTAAGACCAGGCACCTGGCTGGCGACCATCGTGATGCGGCGGTTGATACTAGCGAGCGTCTCGCGCTGGATGTTGAAGCTGTCCTGGACGGCGTAGGCCTGCGAGAGGACGCTGTCGGTCATGTTGTGGCTGTTGTCGATGCGGCTACGCTCCGCAAGCATGTACTCAGCCTCGGCGGCCTCGGAGTTGTTGGCGCGGTACTCATCGATGTCGGACCGCACGTTGGAGAGCAGGTGAGCGCGGTCGCGGGCTTGTGCGATTGTGTTACGCAGGCGGACGAGGTCTCGCTTGTGTTCGGCGAGCTTCTCGCGGAGGAGGGCAAGGTTATTTTGCTTCAGGGCGGATGAGGTGAGTGTCGCTTCGGAGTCGAGGAGGCGGGATAATTGGGAGATGACATTCTCTCGCTGTTGGTAGTTTGGCGTTAGTTGAGCCTCGAACCGATGTCCGGCAAAAAGAAGGGTCCGTTTAGATCTTACTCTATCAAGGAGATCTTGTAGCTTGGCTTCTGTTGTCCTTTCCTCTTCTGTGGGCTTTGCTGGTATGTCTGATACTGTCGAGAACTGGGAGTAAGTGTGGAACAACGTCTCTGTCTGCGCGGCGATCTGATGTCAGGGAAACCTGGTGGATATGCGCGCGAACGGAGGAAGGACATACCTGTGTCTCGAGACTTCGCGCCTGTTGTCGTAGCTGGGCCCAGCCCGTGTTTCCTGAAGCTGCAGCCATGGCGCTGCGATGTTGGCTTTGTGGTGGTGAATGTACGCTCGTCCGCTTAGGCTAACAGTGTTCTATACGTCGTCTTTGGATGGGCTCAGCATAAGGTATGTCCGCGTGTCTGGGACAGTCGGCAGGGACAAATGCAGCAGGGAGGAGCTCGGCGTCACATGGACCGTGCGTCTCGAATGATTATGTAAGTGTCATGCGAACGCATAAGACCTCAGCGACTGAGATATCGTCCGCTTCAACGACTAGTAACCACTAAGAGCCGAAAGTTGACGGTTGAAGTCGACAGGTTTATGAGAGCTTTGGGGCGAAGAGGCTACTGCAATACTCGGGTGGTGCTTCCGTATTTCAGAACTTATTCAACGTCAAGACTGAGTATGTTGCCCGGAATAGACTAAGTGAAGATAGGAGTCTGTAGGAACGTCAGAATGTCAATCCAGATAAACAACAGAACGCTTACTACTAGCTCCAGGATTCTGCTCGGTCGCAATTGTTCTCGGTGAATTCGGTGAACCTTGTATCGCTAACGGTCTCTTGGGTCGGTAGGACTCGGTGACAAAAGTTTTCCCGAAGTTACTCCTTCCCCACAATAAGCTCCGCTCCCGCGAATCAAAACTGCCAGCGACGGTCAGGGCTGACGGAGTTTTTGGACCACACAAGAAAATTCACAGACCTGACTGCCGGTTTTCATCTTCGTAAAGCCTCCATCTTGCCAGCCGACCACGACGTGTTGATACTAACCCAGATATCCAGCGCCACCCCCCATATCAGTCAAGATGGTGAGTGAACCCCTTGATCACGATGGGTTTTGCGAACCTCGACAATCGCGACATATTTCTATCCCGATGTACATCGACGTACCCCTCCAGCGACCGACAAGGAAAAACAATGCCACCACACCTTGAAGGAGGAAGAACTTTCGCTGACCAAGAGTCACCATGTCGCAGTCGTCCGGAAAGGTCAAGGCCAGCCAGCTCTGGAGCAAGGACAAGAACGAGTTGACCAAGCAACTCGGAGAGCTCAAGACTGAGCTCGGTCAGCTCCGCATCCAGAAGATCGCCTCTTCTGGCTCCAAGCTCAACAAGATGTGCGTTACTATTCCCATGTCGCCCCCGATTGAAGTCCGGCACGAAGTTCTGGAAGGACAAATGATGGAAACCACTCGCAAAGGGAGAACTTAGATACTGACCCATTTTGCGTGCTGCAGCCACGACATCCGCAAGTCGATCGCCCGCGTCCTGACCGTCATCAACGCCAAGCAACGCGCCCAGCTCCGTCTGTTCTACAAGAACAAGAAGTACGCTCCCCTCGACCTCCGTGCCAAGCAGACCCGTGCCATCCGCCGCCGCCTGTCCGCGCAAGATGCCGCTATTGTCACCGAAAAGGCCAAGAAGCGCACCGTCCACTTCCCTCAACGCAAGTTCGCCGTGAAGGTCAGTGGAGTTGGAAATCATCCATGGGTTTAAGGTTCGCAGAGTGCCAAGGAAGATGGATCGGAGTAAGAAGCACCGCTAGACGTGTCGCCAATCAGCCCCCGTCGTAGTGTGGCCTTGCAAATGTCCTCTTCCTCGACAGCTTCGAGCCCGGCATCCCCCATGTTTGAGGAATTCGGTTGCTAACTCGCTAGCAGGCTGCTTAAATTCAACCGCTCCTGGGTATCTAGGGTTGGAGATGAGGAACTACGAAAATGGAAACGGAGGCGTAACACGTTTTTGGCACACGGGGACCCCGATTTACTCGATGATGCATAGCATGGTCACGGAGGGAAATTAAAGGGTTTTGCGCTATATCATTTTCCCAGTGCTGCAAACAAATGGATTTCTCAACCGGTCATGGCAAAACGAACAAAAGCTTTTGACTCGCAGGGTTCTGCTCTCTGTCATTTTTTCATGAGAGACTCCTTCGGGTGTGGCTGGCTAGCATAGAGCTGCCGGCAAGAATGTCAAATGGGGCCAAAGATGTCCCGACTTCAAAATACTTTCTCCGTTTCCAGACAAATGTGTTGCTCATCCCATCGCAACTCGCCTTCGCCCGCAATATGACTCTGCCTAGACAATGGTGGAACGGGATTGTCATTCGCTCGGGCTTGCTCTACGAACCTCTCGTTGCGCCTGGAAGCACTCTATCATCTGGCCCATCGAGGCCGTTGACTCCTCTCTATCTAAGCCTCTTGCGTTGACTTCCCCAGGATCTCGAAAATAAACCATTAACCTCCACTGTCATCCTTCATCCTGCTGGAATGTGTCGTCGTGAATCAACATGGACCAGTGATAGCTTCACTTCTCATTGTCTCTGATGAATGTCTTTTAGAGTCCACGTCTATCAAAACAACTTTTTTCATGATAATTACGGCACACTAGACCCACACATTCAACCACAGCTGCTCATTGTCAGGAGCTCAGACTTGCGCTGCTTGCAACTGGCGACTGTTACCCGCTGCTAATCCATCGTATCAAACAGGCTACACTGGAAATTGACTTCCGCAATGCACAATCCTAACGGCCTCGCCCGTCTCCTTTCCGCGAGAGACTAGGTGCAGCGCAAACAACAGTGCAAGTGCTGTATAAGCAGGGTTTTGGATATCGGCCCAGGTCAAGCGGAACTCGTTGCGTCAGTCTTTTCAGGCTCTTTGCACCATTTCCCTTGGCGGGATGAGAACGTCACAGACCACAGCAGCAGCATCAACGATCAGTAGAGGGTAATGTTCCTTGACCACATTGATTGCTCTCGAGTGTTACATTTGCCACTTACTTCGACTTACTTGGCAGTGATAATACTGCAAGAAACACGATGTGCCCTCACTCAAAGTGTGGAAGTAAATCTTCCATCAGACCTTGCTGATGCTCTCCTGGTAACAACCTAGGTAAATCAGGCTGAATTGCTCATCGTGTGGATTGCTGTCAACCCCTCAAGTCCAGGGTGGCTTCATGTGTAACAATGGCATGCCGTACTGCGCTACACAACCTGACGACCTCCAAGTCGTGAAGAGAGCTTTCAACAAAATCCAAGCGTCTTCTCTTCCCCTGCAAACCACTCAATGTCTCTAGTCATCGAGATATGTTACGAGTACGGACTCATATCCTTGTCCATTTTCTAGCTTTTTACGCGTCCACTTTGTCTGTTTTACAAGGACAATGTACATTTTCCTGAGCGTCGACTAGCTTCATGAAAGTCTCAAAGGAAGTGCCCGTAGTGATCGTTTCTCCAAGAACGCATGGTATAGGCTCATATTACTTAAATATAGCGTGTCCAGGCTAAAAGACGAGGCACGACCTAACGGCCATCTGGACATAAGCAGTAGTCGAGCGCTTATTCGTTGGGACATTGGGCGTGCTGCACACGATAATGAGTTCGAGGTCACTGTGCAAGCAACAGTTCTCCATCATTGATTGGCCCTCAGATCAGGAGGGGCTGTTGCCTTGGAGGATTATACTCCAGGAAGGGGAAGGGGGCTTAGTCCTGGATCTTTCAGATTCAGAATGACACCAAAGAAAGGGGTCGGGGGAAAACCCAACATGTCACTTCGTGCTCGTCCTGCGCGCTTCCCATCTCGGAAGCACCGAGTCACACGAATTCTGTCAGCACTCAACAAAAGGCGTTGGGCCTGTGCGTCGTATCTAGAACTGGGTTTGCCCTCTGCCTTGTATGATTTCAAAGATGCGAACCATCAAGAGTCCTCATGCGCCCGTAACCCTGAGATACGGACGGGCCGGCCGAGACCCACGATCCTTCTCTGGCCAGGATCGTCGATCGCCTCCAGCGTTCTAGCTGCCTCTCCCCCTCTTCGCCATTCTTCCCCCCTCACTGCAATGCGTTGACGCCTTTCTTCCCCCTCTCGCGAAGATTCTCCTCCTTCCAACGCCACGATGATATCTCGGAAAGCTGCCTGTAAACTTTCAAACTCAAACGATTGAACCGCAACCAGAAGAAAAGAACACATCGCCCAAGGAAAAGCTAAGTCTCTTTGCAAACTTAATGACAATGATCACGAGACATGTGCGACGTCAACGGTGGACCGGCGATACTTCGGATGCTTTTAGTCAATTATTATTGCTGGTCCGAATAGACTTCATCTCGCGCCCGAGGTAGAAAGGAGACAAGTAGGAGAACGAGGCGTTGAGAGAGTCCTGCAAACTGGAACTCTGCTTATTTTCGCTCAACTCCTCCCCTGAATTCCAAGCGGACCACTCTAAGCCTGGCTTTTCCACATTGCTAGTAAAAGAAGAAAGAAACTCAGTTGGCCGGGGGGGAAAGGAGGGAGGGGGGGGGGGGTGGGAAGGGGGATAGCAGTGGCAGAACGACCACCCGAAGCTGGAATCCAAAGTCTGAGTCCTGTCTAGGCAACCAACCTTACGCAGGTAGCGTGGCGTGGGACATCACCCAACAAGACCACCGAGAAACCAAAGTCACGACAGTGGGACCACTCGCCCCTAATCAGCATGCCAAGTCCTAGATCTAAGTCCATTGTGAGGCATCATCTCGGCGACATTGACTGGAAAGTTACGCACTTCCCCCATTGCCCAAAAGCAAATATAGGAATTGAGTTCAGGCATACACTGTCCCAGGAGTAGCCTCACTGCGGTGGCAGAGGTGGAGACAAGTCAAACTCGAGTCTAATCCGACCTCTCTGGCTGCCTGGCGCGAACAGTGGGCGGCCTTCTCGCGTGGTTTGCAATGCATGGTCTATCTAGCTCAACTTTGGCTTGTCCGCCGGGGAATTGCGTGGGTGAATCTTGGTTAAGCCAGAGTATATCATCACTCGGGCGCCTTCCAGTGACATACCCATGTGGAGAAAGTGGTCTTCACTAGACCTGGATGAGTCAAGACGGCAGAAATCTAGCAAACCTTGTGCCCGCCGCAGTAAAGGCATGCCGAAAGTGCGGTCTTTCTCTAGCGAATTGCTCTCTCGTCATTCTATCAAATCTATGTTGCTGCTCCCGAAGGGCATGATGACGGAGCCATAATTCTTTTCTCAAACGATGTGATCCGAGCCCATTTTCGACACACATCACGCAACCGTCCTGTTAGTCCTCCGAATTCAACGCCAATCAATCGAATCCAGGTATCTTAATCCCATCCCCGGATGTAACGCCGTTCCAGAATCTCAGCCCAGACCCATGTTGCCCAAGGTATTCATGTCGTCAAACATTGTCGTGTGAAAAAGGAGACCTCCCATCAAACATCCCAATAATAAAAGAAAACCCGGATTAACTCCACCGACTACCTTGATCACCGCTTCTTGGTGACCCGAATCCTGTTGTTCTGACGGATCGGAATAGGAGTGCCGAGGTCTGGAGTCCCAGTTGTGAGGCTATTTCCGCCTTTGGCAACGTCCTTCTCGTGAACCTTCATATGCCTGCGCTGCTGATCAAGCCGATGAAAGTCTTTACCGCAGACCCCACAAGTGTATTGACCCTTAACGTTATGTGTCTTCTTGTGTTTCGATAAGTTCGAGGACTCCCCAAATGCCTTGCCGCAGAGGTCACATTTGAGGGGCTTTTCTCCAGTGTGCGTTCTCATATGCATAGCTATGTCAATGTCAGTGGCGAATCTTTGAATCAACCGGTGAGCCACTTACTGAGGGCCGATTGCTGCTTGAAAGATGATCCACAACCATCCACGGTGCAAATCCAAGGCTTTTCTCCAGTATGTATGCGTTTGTGCTGCGCTAACGACTGCTTCGCGGACAGGGAGACGCCGCAGATGTCGCACGTTACGGGTTTGACTGCATCTTCTATCAGTGGTCTTGCGTTAACAAACATGGGGCATACTCTTACATCCGGTGTGGGTTTGTAGATGACGCTCAAGCTTGCTCTTTTGACTGAAGTCACCCTTGCGGCTACATCCATCCCACAGGCATACGAAGCCGGTAGAGTCCGTCTCCCTGTTCTCCGTCTTGGCCAAGCCTTGGAGATGATTTTCCTTGCAATGGTCCTGCAGCCCCTTCTCATCTGTGAAGTCGAGTCCACACATTACACCATTCGTTGTCCACTTGCAGACGTACTGAATCATGCCGCTGGTCTCACTTCTCGGCGTCGACTGGTCCTTGGTCAAAGATGGGGGTTCCAGCGGCGAAGAGACGGGAGATGACATATCAGAAGCGATTCGCTTCGGAATGACAATATCACTGGCTGGTTTGGGCTTGGCAACTGGCTGATGAACGTGGTCGAGCATCAAAGAATTGTCTAAAGGCAGACAAGGGTGTTGTTCCTTGACGTGCTCCAGCCAGGAGTTGGGAGAGGTGGGCTGAAATCCACAGGCGGGGAGCTGCAGGCTCGCAGGGTCCTGACCAACGCAGAAAGACTTTTGACCTGGATGGGTATGAGACTGGTGAGGAAGGGGACACCGGTCGAAAGGGAAAGAAACGTTCTCCAAGCTGTTGGCATTCTCTACCAGGCAGGAAGGTTGCACACAGTCGGCGCCAGGATGGCCAGAAGCATGGTGCTGCAAGATATGTTGACTCAGCGACAACCATTGGTTAACGTCCGAGTCACCCAAGTCCATGCAGTCGCCCATCGGGAGGTAATCAGGGGCTGCAGGGACGTTTCCGAAGTTCATCGACGGTCCCATCAGGTTCGACATGCCTTCGTTGTGGAAAGAGTTCTGGCCGGGGAAAAATTCAAAAGGTGTCGATTGACCAGGGATATGCTCCGTGGGCAAGGACGCAAGTACGCCCGCAGCCTCTTTGACTGAGTTGTCTGATAGACGAACCATGCACGTAGTGTTGTTGCAGAGATTTTGAGTGTTTGCGCATTCAGCGTCTTCGCAGTAGTCGCCGCAATCCGGACCACAATCCTCATCGTGACAAGGCCCGCTAACTTGGCTGCAGTTTTCGTCATCGCACTCCGATCCGCCGCAGTCCGTGGGACAGCCATCTTGGTCGTTCGGCGTCAAGCCGATGTTGTTCGGGAGCGCTGACAAAGCGTCCGAAGATCCAGGAGTAGTTGGATCTGGATGGGATAGTTGTCCGTAAGGAAGGTTCGAATGAGAGTCGTGGAAGAAGGCGCCGAAGGCGGGCGTTTGAGGCTGAGCGTAATAATCCATCTGTTGGTGCATGGGAATTGTAGCGATGCTCAAGCTTCGACCATGTTGGAAGGCAGACGATGGCTGCTGAGGCTTGCCATGAGCCATGCTGTGGAGGGGGGTTTTGGTGTCGAAGCACTGGTCGTCGTGGGCGTCGTGAGGGATGTTGCAAGTTAAAAAGTTGTTTTCCCCGCCATAATAGCTTGGGAAGGTGGGAAACATCGGGAAGCCGGAAACTTGTGAGGGAAAGAGGTGTTCATGTTCCGGTTCATCGTTATGGTCGGCCATGACTCCGAGTGACTGGCGGAGATCGCAGATATTTTAAAGGTGCCGTGCCTCAGAGGTACCCCACGAAAGCCGTTGATCAACGGGAGGGGTGGCTTGTGACCACGGAACCACGAAAGTTCGGTCGTGGCTAGGAAGGTTTGAGGGGGCAACAGAGCCGCAACCCAAGACCAGAGGACGGAGAATTTCTTTTGGTCGAACCAAGGAGTCAAGGAGGGTAGGCGTAGTGTCTGGGGGTGTAAAGAGGTTCAGTTATGCTCTGACAGATGAATGAACGGCCGAGACGGCGTAGAGTATGTGAGTAGGAGGATGGCTTGGGGTAAGGAAAAAGAAGCGAGGCGAGGCGAGGCTAGACGAAGTGAGCCAGCCGTCGACAAGGTACGGGCTATGTTCGATGGGTAAAGAGGAAATTGAGTAACTGGATTGGACTGAAGGTATGGAACCACTGGTTCGTCCCTGCCCTTTTCCTGCGACAGGCAGCGTCTTTTGCAGGAAGGCGGTGTTGCAGTGCGATGCCCAGCTGCGGTGCGGACTGAGAACCTTGATGGCCTCTGGCGCGAAAATGCGGCTTCCTCTCAGACTGGTGACGGAGGGGCTAACTTGCCAGCGTAACACCGGAATCCCTGTCGCTCCATGTCAAAAAAACCATGTCAAAGAATCGCATATGATCTCAGAAGACATACCGTTGGATTAGGGTGGGCGGCGACGCTATTGTTTGGTTCTTTTCTCTCCTTGGTGGTCCTTTTTGTGTTGTGACGTGAATTGACTCGATTGCCCACAAACACAACTTCAACCCACCTCGAAGGGGTCCCCTTACATATACCCAGAGGGCTCGTCTCCAGGCATCGACCTCATTAGGCATCCAAAGTCCCAGAAACTCAGTTCGAGGAATTTCGCGGCGCGATCGAGGCGCACCGTCCTCAAGCCCTCATGCGCGCCGACGACGAAGCCTCTCTCATCGCTCGCAGCACAAGTCTCGTGGAGAGCAAGATCCACCACGTCCTAGACTGCTCAGAGGCTGACAGGTGAGGAGTTGCGGGTCCCACAGGGAATGGTACCTTAATCACTCGCGCTGTGGTTGGCAACCGGCCCACTGCAGTACCCTTTCTCAGCAGATGAGCGGCTTCTCATTGGTCAAATGCTCAGTCCAGGGCTTGTGTACGTAAGCAAGGACGTTGCTGCGTTGTTGCGCGCTGTGCCCGTGCGCTGCGGGAACCAAACCTACTCACGCAGACAGCAAGGCGGTCTTACTTCCTACTCGCAACCAGTTGCCTCGCCAATCTTAGTTAGGATGCACGCCTCACAGACAGAAACCATCTCATTTTAACATTCGAGATGCAGAACAATGGGCAAACAAGTGGGGGAAGAGAACAAAAGACCCCTCGTCTGATTCCAAGCTTGACGCCTCTGCCAGAACAAGCTGCCATTCAGTTCAGACGACATGCCGCCGCTGTCGCAATGATAGCATCTGTATGCGGTAAGAAAGCACGCACACTCCCTCATTTCCAGAGTTCCCACTAGGTAGGTTCTCAGCTCGGATCCGACCCAACCCTCTATCGGAAGATCACCCCTTAAGCTTTTTTGGTAAATGGGTCATTTGAGAACTTTCACGCGCGAAGCGCCCAGGTAAGTGATTTTGCCGCTAATCTCAACAAACGGACCGACGACATGACGCGACACAACGTAGGCAACTCGCGCATGCAGAACTTAGGTAGCTTGAATATCGTGGCTTGCAAGCCACTGTTCTCATTTCGCTGCTATTTGCCCAATAACGTCAACCAATTACTCCGGATATATGTTGAATATCATTGTCCTTCTGACATGGCAGCCCTGAGGCGTTTTGCCAGTTTGCCTAGTTTGCCTGCAGGATATACACTCTCGCAGACTGATGCCGCCGTCATGGTGGCGCATCAAACTTTTCCTCGGGATCCAGTCTGTCCAATCCCAGGTTGCAATCCCCCAAACACCTATTTTCTTTTTCGAAAAAAATACGAGACGCTTAATGATGGAAAAGACGGATGTTTTGCTCCACGAACGTGATACCGAGCTTCTCCGCAGTGTCGAACACGGCACCGTCGTTCTGGCTACCGCCAGGCGCAGCGATGTACTTGACGCCAGATCGAGATGCGCGGAAGACATTGTCAACGAAGGGGAACTAAGGTTTGACGTCAGAAAGCTTGCGCGGAATACGGGAATACCTCTACTTACAAAAGCATCACTTGACACGGCGACGTTGGTCAACTTGCCCAGCCACTCCTCCTTCTCAGCCTCAGTGAAGGCAGGAGGAACCTCCTCAAAGACAGCCTCGAACATCTCACGCTCTGCACCCGACTTGGGAAGCTCGCCACTGACGAGGAGATCGATGGCATTGCTCTTGTCGGGGCGCTTGGTGCCCTTCTTCCACTTGATGCCCAGAACGCGGGGGTGGAAGCGGAGCCACCAGTTGTCGGCCTTGTCACCTGCAAGACGAGTGCAGTGAATTCTGGACTGTTGACCCGCACCCAAACCAATGACCTGTCCGTTGTAGGCGTAACAGACAGAGTTACTCTGAGTGTACTTCAGTGCGATGGTGGCAACAGTCAAATCACGCAGGGCGGATTCGGATAGAGGAACTGACTCCTTGGGAGTGATGATTCTGTTAAAGGACTTGGGGGAGATCTCGATATCGTTACGGTGCTGCTGCAGAGTGACACCGTATACGGTCCTCGTCTCGGTCTTGGAGGGGACGTAGTCGGGGTCGATCTGCAGGACGAGGTACTTTCCGCCCTTCTTCTTCTTGAGGATTTCAAGAGCGGCGGGTTCAAAACCAGGAGCGATAACACCGTCAGAGACCTCCTTGGAGATGATGCTAGCGGTAGGAACATCGACAACGTCACTCAGAGCAATCACATCACCGAAGCTGCTCATGCGGTCGGCGCCACGGGCACGGGCGTAGGCCTGAGCAAGGGGAGAGGACTCGATGCCCTCAATATCGTTCACAAAGTAAACTTTGCGCTCTACTTCGGTCAGGGGAGTACCAATGGCGGCACCGGCGGGAGAAACATGCTTGAAGCTAGCAGCAGCGGGCTTGCCCAGAGCCTGCTTGAGCTCCTTGACCAGGGGCCAGCTGTTGAGGGCATCGAGAAGGTTAATGTAGCCGGGGCAGCCACCGAGAACCTTGTAGGGCAGTTCGCCGGAGTTCAAGAAGGCGGCGGCGGGCTTCTGGTGGGGGTTGGCACCGTATCTGAGGGCCATGTACTGCTTGCCGTGGGCGGCGTATTGCTTACGGAAGAACTCGGAGATGGCGGCGTCGTAGTCAGCAGTGTGCTCGAAGGCCTTCAGCGCGTAGCGGTTTCGGCTGGTCTCGGTGATCTCGCCAGATTCCAGCTCCTTGAGGAACTCGGCATAGTCGTTGGGATCGCTGAGGATGGTAACCCGGCTATGGTTCTTGGCGGCAGCTCTGATAAGGGTAACGCCGCCAATATCGATCTCCTCGACAGCCTCGGGGACAGTGACATTGACCTTCGCAACAGTGTCCTTGAAAGGGTACAGGTTGCAGATGACGTAGTCAACCTTGTTGATGTTCTGGTCGGCCAAGTCCTTCTCGTCGGACTCAAGATTTCTGGCGAGTATGCCGGCGTGAACGGCGGGGTGTAGAGTCTTGACACGGCCGGCCAGCATTTCGGGGGCCTTCGTGATGGCGGAGATGTCCCTGTATGCAACGTTTCAATCAGTATGTTTCTTCAGGCGGAAGCCCCAGTGAAGCTTTATGGGCATGCTTACTCAACAGGAAATCCAGACTCCCGAATCATCTTCGAGGTACCGCCGGAGGCGAGGATGCGGACATTCTGCTGGTTGAGGCCCTTGGCCAGATCCAGCAGACCCGTCTTATCGTAGACGGAGACGATGGCAATCTTCTGACCCGACATCTTTGCTTTTGGTTGCCTTCAAAACCTCGACGAAGTAGAATTATTTGTCGGGAGAAGTTGAAGGGAACACGCAAGGTGACAATGGTTAGGAAGAGGAGAAAAGGAAGCCAGGAGAAGCAAAATTTTTGCCTCGCGCGATGATGCGTTGTGGGTGGGAGAGGCAGGCGCGCAAAATCGGCATCCGATCAAGGAGGGGGAGGGGCAGCTACGGAAAAGCTTTGGCTACGGAGGCGATACCGCGAATTTGGGTGGCCTACTAGTTGCAGAATATGTACCTTTCAGGTAGTCTTGCCCCACGCCGCATGCTCGTTCCTCCAACGGGTGCAATGCGACAACAGTGACCTCCAAACGTTCGAACCAACCCCCTGGGGTCCTTTCCAGTGGGACGACGATGAGGGAAAATTGAGCATGCGAAAACGCCCAGTATTCTTCACTGGGTTCGTAGTAAATACTCTGTGCATCAGATGAGTCAAGCTGTAGCCAAGCTGCTTGCGGAAGCATTCCAGAATCATAAGGTATCGATTAATCAGTAACAAAGCTCCCTCGCCCACTGAATCTAGTAGCTAGAGTTTGCTGACTTGAGAGAGAATTGGAGTTTCGGCCATTGGTCCGGCACATCGGCATCGTCGTCGTCTTTTTTTTTTTTTTTTTTTTTTTTTTTTTTCAGAAATCCTCTCTTTTTGGAGGAGGTCGGAGCGCCTGTCTCGGGTCAATGAGCCCCGCCCCCGCTGTAGCACAGCCCTTAGCAGGCAGCGTACAAGACACTTAGTAATCTTTATGTCCCAAAAAAAACGGGGTCTTTTCCACGCCGAATGATGGATAAAAACTTAGCAGTAGTTACTGACTACCTTAACGATTTTAATCAAACCCTTGAACTGGACGACTCAGAATGAGCAATAGGACACCGTGAACCTCTATAGGAAATTTGAGGTTATAGGCGTACAAGACACAAATAGCCCAGGCGCTAATGGTTAGCAAGGCACATCCGAAGCAGGGGCCAAGCAACTAACGCAAGACACACAGAGAGGGTTTATAGAGTGCGTAAGTAGAAGGTCTGTTGCGGCGGAAAATATGTCGAGGTACAGTAATGTTGGTGGCTAAATGTAGTCCGGTTAATGTTACACGTCCCGCACCTGGTATTACCCGGATCCGGACCGGACCATTTCGGCCGAGCCCCAGACGCTCGGTCCGCTCAACCGGCGCCAATGCTCCGTCCTGTTGAACTAGTCGCGATTGTCATCCTCGTGCCTTGGCCCGTTTTTGTTCTGTTGGTGGTGTTATTTTCGTTGTTCTCCTATCCAATTCTCTTCTCTGTGATGCTTATCCGAAATAAAGGGGCTACATCTCGATTTCAATCGGCTTCGATTGCCATCACTTCGCACTTTGGTTTGCTGTTCCGGCTGCTTTTGCCTCTGTCGAAATCATCTGCATGTAGTTATCTAGAAACCACACCCTTGTCTCGCAGTCTTGATTTATTGGAGACCTATTCTGTGTACTTGCATATAATGCTTATATTTTGTCCACGTGCTAGACTGAGCTGAACTCGAATTTGATGAAGAGCTGCTTGACCTTGATAGTTGAATTGCGCCGGCACCTGCCGAATAAAATGTGATGGCCTTGATTCTGAAACTTGATCCGAAAGCACATAGCACAATTGATCCATATGCGTCGCGTGAGTGAGTACTGAACAGTGTTATTGGTATCTTTTATGACCCAAACGTGCTAGACAAGATCTCGTGTACAAGGTCGGGGCCGCAATGGCGGTTATGATATGCGCGAGCGCCATTGCAGTGCCTCACAGTGACAATCAGGTAGCTGAATGATTTAATAATCGAGCTCACACGTTCATTCGTCCATTTGTGCTTTAGTGTTTTCCGTTAAGCACTTTGGGGGCGGTGACAGGTGGAAAGGAATGTTGATTCTCTTCCCAGAAGATCCACGAGCGCCTTTCCGACCAGCCCAACAAGATGATTGATCCCGAGAAGCTTGTATGCCTGTTACAAACATGGACATCTCTCGTCTCCTCCATACGCAGACATTTTCCAGCATGATCACTCTCAATATCTTTGATGCACCTTTCCAACTACTTAAGGCTTCAATCAACCTTCAATAGCTCCTCTTATTACATGGTCGTTCCTGTTTTAAGTCCACAATTCTTCGATGTTTGGGGCATTGATAGCTCTAGCTATGCTGGCAAGCTTTCATGCGCGAAAGACATTGTAATAATACGTCAAAGTGATGGCAGCCAGAAACGGGCTCTTCGGTCCTGAAAGCATTCACACCGGGAATTTTTTTTCCGTACGGATTTTGCGTGGTTTCGGTCGCGATGACAGCACCTCAGGTCTTCGGCGCTCGAAACTCTCAGCGACACACTAGCTATCTATAAATCGACTTGAACACCGTCAACCAACTCTCCCTATAGTATCTGTCCATCGGCCAACCACCACAAACTTACCCTCACTATTTTAACAATCGATAGAGGTTCTTACGCACCCGGGAGCTCCGAGTCTCAAGTTCTTCCGGGAGGCTTTTGAACCCCGTTGTAGGATCTGTTACAAGTAAGTGGGCAGATTTTGACGCTCTAAGATATCAAACAAATCCATCCGTAATGCGACGCCACTAAGTAAATGTAATAATGGATATGCTGTTGACTAGGAATGGTGATGGCCCTGCTGCACAAATCTATGAGACGCTAGTAGCAATTCACGAAATGACTCATCTCTGACAAGTTGCGGGAAGCCAAGGAACAATTTCAAAGATATTGTAACTACCGATAGGGAACTTGTGTGTAAGAAGTCAGAGATGCCACTGGAAGAAGTCATGAGCGCATCAATACCTTTGAGGGTTGGGTAGACAGGTCTCCTTCACGGCTCACGTGACGAAAACGGTTGCAGGGCGGGTGTGGACAATGGCTTCGGCGGTGGATGTTCTGTCCGAATCGAGACATACCTGTGGATGAGAACGAAAGCTGTGGCCCAAGCTGTATGTGAACTCGTGGCATCTCGCTCTCATTTGTGACAATCGTGCTTCTTGGCCGCCAGGGAATAGTTCTTCACAACACTTGTCGTACTTATCGCTGGGAAGCCCGTGGCTAGAAACTCATTTCGTTGATGTCGTGGTGAGGATGTGGCCCTATCGGCGTGGGACTAGGAGGAGGTGCTGCTCACATAGCACGATGGCCAATGACCAGGAGGTGTGTGGCTATCGAGCTTTTGTAGTCAAGCAGACAGTCATGATCAGAGAACCGGCGCCAGTGGGTATCCAGAATGAAGTGTTTCTATCATATCTCTCTCAGAGTTCAGTTGTTGTCACATACGACCATACCCATTGGAGAACTCGGGATCCCGTCCGCTCTCCCTTAGATAAGCCAATGAGGGCCTGATTAGTAGTTGGGTCGGTGACGACCAGCGAATACCCGGTGTTGTATGTTTTTGTTGTTTTGGTGTCTGTATAATATGAATCTCGTGATGTGTGGTCGGGGACGTATATTACTGCCAGAGTTAGCAACTTCAGCTAGTAATTACTACACCTAGCTTGGATTCCTGTATATTTCTAAGCGGGTAGAAAACATAATGGTAGAAGAAAACGCTTGGAGTAAGCTTGAAGGAATGAATTGGTATTTATCTAGACTTCGTGCTGGTGATGATGACACTCAAGCCGAAATTTATGCAGTTTCTGACTTCCGCCTGCATGAGGGTTTTTTTAAGGGAAAAATAAAGAGAGAGAGAGAGCTAAATGAACTTTGTGACTCAAGAAACAGGATGCAAAATGTTTAAACTAACGACTGCTGCGCATTCGGTATCTCCAGTACAAGTTGCAGATATTCGCCAAACCAGCGGCCTCGAGGTTCTCCTGAATCGATCCATTCAGCAGAACGTTGAACAGCCCAACCTCAAGCAGACAGCAAATCTCCATCCCACAAATTGTCCCCCGGAAGTACATCTTAAGCACGCCAAAGGCACACTAATTCATCATTGCCGAGCCCCCGTGCTTAATCGAACATCCTCCGTGAGCGATAGACTGTCATTATGGGGTGAACTAGATCAAAATTCAACTCCGTACGGCCCCTCAAATACCTCCTGACCCCGGATGGCCATCCGGCGCACCCAAGCACCTGCTTGACCCACACCTCCCCTACGACGCTCTGCTCCTCCAACTGCTCGATGTACGGCCGCAGATCCTTCTCAATAAATACGATAATGCCGGCTCTCACAATGAAGGGGTCACGCATGGTTTGGGAACGTTTCCTGATTTTTTGATGGGGAATTATGAGGACGCTCCCTACTTTTGTACCACCATGCTCTAGCCTAACGGTGGCATTGGACCCGTCAACCAACTCCGAGTCTCTGCTGGAAACAGTCGGCTCCGTTGAGCACTTGTCCGGATCCAACAGGGGACACCGCACTACAGGACGGAACCGGAAACGTTATTCAGAGCCGGGGGGCGGCGCCGCGGCGGCTCGAACCAGCGGGAGAACGCGCACGGCCCCGCGAATGACTTTGTTAACCGCGACCATCACCATACGTCGACCGTCGGGACCGATTTTATTGATCATTTACTAGCAAGCACATCCCTTACGTCAATGTCATCTTATAGCCTTCAAGACTTGTCCGGACAGCAGCGACAGGGATCTCAACCAACAGCTGACTATCACGGCATCTGTGCCTTCAGACAGATCAAGTTCCTTCCTTCCTTCCTTACTTTCTGTCTCCGATCAATCCAAAGCCTTCGTAATAGCCAGTTTCTCCCTCCATTGTAGTCATGGAAAGCTGCAGCTACTCTCAATACTTTGCAATCTGCATCTTCTGTCTGGCAGCTGCCTCTACGCAGGAGCGGATGTCGAAGTCCCGTCGCATTGCTACGACGGACATCGATTCCAGCAGGTATATGTGTCACGCCAGCCACCAATTCAGGCCAGACAGGAACCTGGCCACGCTAGCTTCACCTCCTGTCTGTTCAGGTGTTGCGAGAAGCGCAGGTCGTTCCTTCTCATCATTTTCAGATGAAAAGACGGGCTTGCTCTGACCTTAGAGTCACTTCGATGTCGAGATTCAACCCCAGATGCACTGCGAAGCCGCGATTCTCTCGCAACCTTTGTCTTCCGGTATCCTCCAACTTTGTGTGGCCATGCCGCAGCGGTCGTGTCTTACGCTGCCTCCGCTTGTCCTGGTTGATATTCTGGCTGATTCTCCTCACCAGAAGTTCCTTGTCCGAATAAGTCTCCGAGCTTAAAGGATCCGCCGCCTCGTCCAGCTCGTCTGGTGCTTACATGTTTTGAGGTGACGGCGGCACATCAAAGTCCATTGGAAGATCGATGCCAGAGTCTCGGCTACGATCATAATCCTTCGGGATAACTTTTGCAGCTCCTTGGCGAATGGAACCCCCCTCGGCGTGCTTTCCCATGTGAATAAATGACGTCTGCTCAATAGGTAAGGAGTCGTCAAATGGCATTGGACCCCAGATAAATCGAGGGTCGGAGAATTGGTCAACGGAACTGTAGAGCGCTTTCGGCAGCCAAACGATGCTATCTCTCGACGTCATCTCCGTTTATCTTGAGCAAAAGTGTTTGAGCGAATGTGAATGGTAGAAGAAGACAGGAGCAACAAATACTATGAGGAAAGCGCATGACGGCAAAGTATGTCAATGATGCTCTTGGAAAAGTCAGCAAGTGGTGGAAAGAGGCCCTCCATCACGAAAGCAGCCCTCCGGGCTCAAGGAGATTACGGTCATTTTATAAGACTATGAAGTTCTGGCGCCCAAGCAGGATTGAGGCTCACTCCGAATGAAATCATGTATAGGGTCGGGTTGCACTGGCTCGCTCCGTGTTGTGAGCAAGACTTAGCCAGGCCCTGGCCGAGATCTGCAAGCCGATCAAGCGGGGACCAACGGCCCTGAAGCCGGATTTGCGTCCCCCTCCTGCGCGAGGATTACGGAGTTGCAATCTGCACGCCGCCGACGTACCACGGATTTCTTGGATCGTTTTGTGGCCCATCTCTATTGGGTGCAAGGACTGCCTCCAGGACATGACCGAGTTGCTAACATTTATGAAAATTTTTTAGGGTCAAACGACTGGTCCACCTCGTGGGCATTACGACGCCATCGCTCTGGGCTAGTCCTCGATGATCTGTGCTCCTGAGATTCAATGCTCAACTACCTTGGCCTATCTGGATAGCCTGGATAGCCCAGACCGCGATACTCGACTGAAATCTTCCACCTAATGCCTTTCAGGTCATCAGGACAGCGATCCAAGCAAAGCGCCTCGCCCAGAAATGTCATTTGGGCATAGAAAAAGAGCAGAAACAGCTTTGCTTAAGTTTATGGGAGGAAGGAAACCGTGCTTGTACGGTGTCAGCCCTTACATGAGAGCGCGGTTGACTGGAAGATTTGGTTATCCCTCCCTGCCTTAAGCTGCCTCTTTCTAGTTGTGAGACTGTCCTAACGGGCGAGAGCGGCCGCTTCAAATCCTGGCTGCCGATCTGCTTGAAGTTTCGCTAGGCCTGATCAGCGTCCAACCTGGCTCGCAGCAATCCCGACCAACTTGGCCACTACTGCGAGCTCGGGGGGAACATAAGCAATAAAAGGAGGATGAGATTACAATGTTTCAGACGGCCGGTCATCTCTAATTTTGTTCATTTCTATTGCCGACCTAACGGGCTGATGTTTGAACCTCCATATAAGTCTGCTAAATACCTATGTAAAGGCACAATGTCGTGATATCTGGATGCAGGGACTGGAGAGTGGGTAGGAGACACTCATACCATCCTTATTAACATGTGTTGTTTCCTGAACTCGATATTCAACCACGCCTTATCCAGGAAAGGCATATACAACCAGGTTAGACTTTCCAGATGACACCACCCTGGCCTGTCACGGACTGACAGATGTATCTTGAGAAGTGGAGAAATACTACGTGTTTCCTCTCGAGAAACTTGTCCTCTTGCCATATGCAAAGAAACGCATATCAGCTCACCGACCTCGTCGGGAAGAGCATAGCCGCCTTAGACAAGTCCGGTGGTCAAGTAACGAAAGGATTTTATCTTCAAGTTCAACGAGGGACAGGGCACTTCATCTACGTATGCCTTGATATTTCGTCAAGGACTCCTGTCCACGGAAGATTCTAACGAGGGCGTTGCATCAGATGGTGTTTGAAGGAAACAAAAAAAGCTTATTCAAACAGGGGCCGATCACGAGCGCAATTTAACGCACTTGAAAGTCTTCTAGGAATGAATAGATCAAATGCTCAGGGAGAATGAAAGCGATTCCGAAGCCTGCCAAACGTCTCTAGAGCAATATCGGGACCACTCGGGAAACAACTGAGTCGGGATTATTTGGCCGCACCGGATATTCTAGAAGATCTACTAACCAGAAAGCAAGCAACTGGGCCCTCATCAAACTCGATCAGGAGGCACATGAGTGTGCCAAAGGTGATTAGAAAACAAAGTGTGCCTTGGGGATTCCTGCGGTACATTCAATCGTGCGCGGTATGAGGAAGGTCCTTTCTGTCTCACCAAGCCCAATGACAGTGACTGCATCTCTTTGCGAGGCACTATGCCTTTAGACAAAGTTCAGGAGTCATGGCAAGTTGATATGTCGTTCGTGCCTACCTTTCTCCTCGGCAAGTATGGACACGGGTCTCGTCTCACTTTTGGTTGGGTCAATCAAACGTACAGCGATCTGCATTATGCTTGATGACATGAACCGCACGTCGGTCCCCATGATTCCTTGAGCAAGGACAAGGCCGGTGACGAGGAATAGATAAACTCTCTGTCACTTGGAGTAGTAGGTGTCACCACTATGAGTTCTCCCTCAGGTAATATCAGTGTTGGCAAGCTGGGAAACTCTGGCGCTTGTATGTGGGATATGGATGGACGTGTGGCATGAATAATTATTTCGGGGTGTGGAAAGAGCCCAGAAAAGGGAGACACGTATATTACGTGTGTGACGCTGATGAAATGGATTTTGGAAGACATGAAGACGTATGGTTTGGATGCGTCTTCGTGTAAGTAGGGTAGTGGGGCGGAGTATAAGTTCGAGAGTATGACATGGGGTGAATGACATTTTGAAATATCTTTTTGCATTTCCAAGATCCCGATTGACCGCATGATAGAATTACAGGCATTACGTAGAATAACAAGTGTATGTAGAAGTCCTGGAGAACGAAAAGACGAAGCATTTGACGGGCACAAACCTTGCATGCCGTACTCATATGAAAGACGACCTCCACTCCTTATCAGGTCGCAACATCTTTTCCATGATTAGTTCACAGGCATACTTTTGCCCAGCCTTTAAACCGCCTATTCCTAGAGGCCAACAGCGGTCGTGGCCAAATCGGACGCATCCCTGTTTGAGTCGTCGTAAACAGCAACTACTGTCATCTTGTCAACCAGCAGGCATATAGAAGGAGACGATTTCAAGAAGATGAAGCCTTAACGTTCTCGTTAGGTTTCGAACCTCCCCAAGAAAGCTTGCCCATGGTGAAAATGATGGGTGCTTGGCCTTAGCGTCTCGTGGCAGAAATGATTGCACCCTTCAGTCGAGAGTTTGGTGGAAACTCGGCCAAAGAGGCTGGCTTCCACGAACCTGCTTGGCTTTTACGCTGGTGGTGTTGCCTTGAATTTCCCAGGGTCGGAAACTTTTCCGAGATACGAATAGTGCTCCAGCTCATCAATTTCGACCACGCTCCAAAAACAGAAATCCGCCACGGGGTTGATTCAGTTGCATAAAGCAGAGTTGTGCAGATATGAAATTATGCAACTACCCGGGTATCTTCCTTACATCGGCCCACCATCGTCTGATGATGACGAGCGAAGCCCTCCGGCCTAACGTACACTTTTACCTCCGTTCTTCTATACCTGACAATACGCAATAAAACTGATCTTTGAAACTTTCCTTTCTCTGCCGTTTAATCAGTGCTGCAGAACAACCGGCTTGCCAGATTCCCAGTTATGCAAGCTTTCCTGGATATTGACCCAATACCTCAGCTTGACAGCCTCCCTCTTCGCCGTCTCGATGTCATCGTGCCGGAAAGCCTCCTCCAGCACTTCCTCGCTCTCACGTATCCGCTCGTCGTTGGCAGTCCTCTGGCTCTCCAGGTCGCTTTCTTCAGTCGCTTCCTCGATTTCCTCACGCGCCTCCAGTACGATCATCAAGAGCTCCGGGTCCTCGACCTTGAGCGTCTCGTCATTGGCGACATCGACCCCGCGCAGCTGGAGGAGATACTGCGCCCGCAGCAGCGGGTTTGAGAGGGTCTTGTAGGCCTCGTTGATGCGCGCCGAGGTAGCCTCGGCCCGGTTCTTGAGCTCCGCCGGGTGCATGTCGGGGTGCGCTTTGGCTTGCAACCGGAGGAACTCGCGTCGGAGGGCGCGCTGGTCAATGGGGAAGTGGCCATTGGGTGGCGGACCGTCGGGGAGGGTGAGGGGGAAGAAGTCGTAGTGCGTCGTGGGGGGCTTGCTGCTGCTCTCTTGCGACGATGCGGTTACCTGCTCGCTGGGCGCAGCTCTCGCTGGTCGGGCGAAGGATGCTGTTCCGGACATCCATCGTGTTTGACTCGGGATGCTGTGTCTCTCTAATGCCCATCGCATGCTGCGTGCGACCAGCGGCGTGCTTGTGAATGCACCCGTCCCAGATATGCGGGACATCGTCGCATGGCGATGGCATCGCGCCCAAAGACGAGAAACATCTCGCGCGCCTGCTGTGATTGAACTTCGCATAGTAGCAAACACTTTTGACTTGACGTGATATTGGCGAACGCAGCGCAAGAAGTTATCCCTTGGCTGCCGTAGGTTATCGTCGATTGAAATTGCCGGGAAGTTGCTCAACAGCAGAATTACGAAATTTGCGACGCCCCAGGACGAATAGATGACGTCCCCCCCGGGCCCCCAGGCGGTACAATGCCAACATTGCCGCGACTGACTGAAGCGAAGCCGTCTAGGGTGGCCCTAGCGCCGAGCAGCCGCGCCGACAAGTCCGAGGTTGGGGCCAGTTCGGGCTTTTCGCGGTCTCGCGGCATTCTTCCCACGGGCGGGTCCTTCGTTTGGCAAGTGTCCACGGGCTCCACTAATATAGCGCGTTGGACTTATTACGATGATGTTCCCGCTCGTGCTGTCTTGGAAAGTTTACCCAGCTTTTTTTTTTTTGTCCAGAGGTTGAGTTGAACTCGCGAACTGCTGACCACGATGTCCAAGGTATTTTCTGCTGAAGAAGGTCAGTCCACCTGTTGACTGCTAAACCAACTAAACTCAATTCCATGCTGACTCGGCTTGTAGTGGCCAAGCACAACACCTCAGAGAGCTGTTGGGTTGTGCTCTATGGCAAGGTGTACGATGTGACCGAATTCCTCCCTTCCCACCCTGGCGGCTCGAAGATCATCGTTAAGCTATCGGGCAAAGATGCAACGGACGAATACGACCCAATCCACCCACCCGGTATCCTCGAGGAGAACCTGAAGCCCGAAAATTGTCTCGGCACGGTAGACCCCGAGTCGCTGGCTCTCCTGCAGCCCGCCCCGGCCAAGGCACAGGATTCGAAGCCAAATGAGGGACCGCCTCGGTTGCAGACGCTACTCAATATTGAAGAGATTGAGGAGGCTGCCACAAAGCGGATTCCCAAGAAAGCGTGGGCATACTACTACTCCGCTAGCGATGACCTGTGGACGAAGAGCAACAACGGCCACGCGTATAGGCAAATCCTGCTTAGACCTCGCGTTTTTGTCGACTGTACTCAAGTTGATACCTCTACAACACTCCTCGGTCACAATGTGGGACTCCCGCTCTTCGTGTCACCGGCTGCTATGGCGAGACTCGCTCACCCTGATGGCGAGCGTGGCATCGCGAAAGCAGTGGTCAGATTCAATGCGATGCAGTGCGTGTCAAACAACGCCTCAATGACGCCAGAGCAAATCATTGAAGGCGCCCAACCAGGCCAGATATTTGGCTGGCAGTTATATGTTCAGAATGACAGGGCTAAGAGTGAAGCCATGTTGAAGCGCATCAATGCCATGAGGGACCACTACAAGTACATCTGCCTAACGCTGGATGCTCCCTGGCCAGGCAAGCGTGAGCTCGATGAGAAGCAGCAATTCGAGGGTGTCTTCGAGGTAGAGTCTGAGTCAAACTCCAAGACCGAGGAAGCAAAGCGACCAGGTGGTGGTGGTGTCGGACAGCAGCTCTTCTTCGGAACGGCAGCTGATCTGACGTGGAAGACCACCCTGCCGTGGTTGGCGCAACACACCGACCTACCAATTGTGCTCAAGGGTCTGCAGACGCACGAAGATGCTTACCTGGCGGCTAAATACGCGCCGCAAGTAAAGGCAATCATCCTGTCGAACCACGGTGGACGTGCCCTGGATACTGCACCACCGGCTGTTCATACGTTACTCGAAATCCGCAAGTACTGCCCCGAGGTCTTTGACAAGATCGAGGTTTGGGTCGATGGTGGCATCAAACGTGGAACAGACATCGTCAAGGCCCTGTGCTTGGGCGCAAAGGCAGTCGGGGTTGGTCGTGCCGCGCTCTTCGGCCTCGGCGCGGGAGGCCAGGCTGGTGTTGAGAGAACATTCGAAAGTGAGTGATGCCGATGTTGAGTCGCTTCGTTTTCTGAGTCGCTAACTTTTGCTTAGTTTTGAAGGGTGAGGTGGAGACATGTATGAGGCTGCTTGGCGCAAAAAATATCAGCGAGCTGGGTCCCAAGTTTGTAAGTGGCACCACAAGTCAACCCTAAGACTTCGCTGAGATGTCGGATCCTGATAACTGCCCCAGATCAACACTCGCCAGGTGGAGAGAGACATCTACGACGGCGAGTCTGGGCTTGAGAATAGGGCTAGTCTGTGGGTGAAGTCGAAGCTGTAGTACGGACGATCAAGTTGGAGACTGATCGAGCCACGGAGCTTGAGAGAGGAGAGTTGGACGGCATCGTTTTGGCCGCGCAGCCCGATGATTATATGACCCTTAACCTCAAAATTCTGGGATGCGCCTCATGCTCGATCTAGGGTGTGGCCTGAATCTCGATAGTCGAATTGGGACGAAGAATACCAAGATGGACGGGGATCGCGGAGTAGGTTTCGAAAGTAGGCACACGAAAGCGCTCAAATCCCGCAGACTTGCTCAGTCTGACGGGTCTAGGCAGAGGCATCGTTTTGCCCGCGAAGCCCGATGATTACATGACCCTTGACCTCAAAATTCTGGGATGCGCCTCATGCTCGATCCAGGGTGTGGCCTGAATCTCGATAGTCGAATTCGGACGAAGCATACCAAGATGGACGGGGATCGCGGAGTAGGTTTCGAAAGTAGGTACACGAAAGCGCTCAAATTCCGCAGACTTGCTCAGTCTGACGGGTCTAGGCAGAGTCATACACGACTTTGAAATGTAGAAAATTCTGGATTCGTTGTCTTGCGGCTTTGTATATCAGTTGTGACCAGGTATAGTCGTCTTGTCACTGGCCGGTCTGACGTCTTGAAACTAGACCCTCAAGTAGTCTTTCGTCTTTATTGCCGTCCCGACATTTTCGCTTCGATGAGAAGATCCGAGTGCCCGCCCTCCCACACGGGCTATGGCAGATTGTCCCGGTGTGGTGGGCTGGCTGCCACATTTCTTGGTCAGTTAACGTCAGGTGGGAAGGCGACTTGAGACGGAATTAGATCTTTGCAGGCCATTGAGAGTTTATGAACGGCGGATGGCGGCGATGAGATTTTGGTTATGTCGCGTGAGAACGCTGAACTCTGCTGGGTTGTTGGATGTACTTTTGCGGCATAATTGGTGTGCGAGGGATCTATAGCTCTCTCACACGGTTAGTGATGCTGTCGTGACAGCCGTGAGCAATGACGGATCATCGGATCGCAGGGGCCAATCAGCCTGCCTTGGGCACAGTTTTCGATAAGCTTGGGTTGTTCGTGTGGCGAATGAGAGTAATGCACAATATTTCCTTTGCTGTCGTTCTCGAGGCAAGATTCGGCCGATCGCGTCAGACGAGCCGACTCGAAAAGCAAACTTGCGAAGGGAACTGGGGTGAGAGGTGACTCAGGCAAGGCATTCCGAATGGTACAAAAAAGCCGATGAAGAGAAAGAAAGACCGGCGGATCTGCAGAGTTTGAAAAGTTTGTGTAGCAGCAGCACAGACAATAATGGCGTCGATATGAGTATCCATGGCATCGTGACTTCCTGGGTAGCTTTTCTTCTGGTGCCTTTCGCCACCCATGTTCAGCCACATATGGGGGCTTCTTGCACCTCTCAGTACCTGTAGGTACCTTGGGTAGGTAACGAAGAGTAGCGGGTTCAATGGTGTTGCCCCACTGGCTGACATGTCGTTGGATCTGGTTGGCCGCTTTTACCCTAAATACACTGTACCTTAGCGGGTGAGACGGTGGGTATGGCTCTTTTAGCAACCTCTCTGTCAGGGACCCAATGCCTTGTGGTCCTTCGGTCTCCGCTCCCCCGCCAGCACCCGTTGTGCCCAGGCTGGGGTATGCAGGGGTACCTCCTAAGATAGATAGGTAGGTAAGGTGGGCACACGACAAGCAACCTACCTACGTGCAACAGCCTCCTCACTTTTTCGCCTTTCACTGGTCCGTTCGAGTACGAGGAAAATCATTGGCCTTCTGCGTCAAATCTCCGAGACCAATTCGACAGGCATAGCCAATCCCGAAGAAATTTACGTTTTCCTTCCGCTCCTCTGCGCCCGCGTGCAATCTGGCACCTTGCGTCGTGCCTCACAAAAATTTGTCTCGTGATGCCGTTTCCCGCTAAACTTCCGTCGTGGCTTGGGCAACCTAAGATTCAGTGCGATTTGAACGGCATACCCTGGTTTGAAGGCTTTGACATGCTCATTGGCTTTTGGGCTGAGCTCCAAGAAGTTCGCCAGTGAAGCGGCCAGTACCGCGAACGCCAGCAGCCTCAAGACGATCATGGTCTGGTTGGAGAGGCGAGGATTCCCTCTCCAACGCTAGAAGCCCGCCGGACCAGCCTAGCAAGTGGTGGGCAAATGCTGGCAAAGTCTCAACGTCCACTGGTTCAGTTGCCTCCCGGACGAGCTTGTCTCAGGTGCTCAAGCTATGAAACCAACCACCCAGTCAGACGACCTATAGACATATTGCATCAGCATTGTCTTCAACGCATCGACCAGCCGCGCTGTCGCCCTGCTCGTAACTCGTCCTCTAGCCGTATTGGCGGCCGGGCCACCAAGGCCGTATATTGCGCCGCAGACGAAAATCGGTACTACCACACACGAGATCACTTTCATATGCTTCTTTCAGCCAAAATGTTGTTCAAAAGATGCCGAGGAACCGCAAGCAGGCGGCCCACGCCCAACTAGGATTGCAACTCTGCGGCTTTGCTGGCAAGGGGCCACCCCAGCTCTCCTCGATACACATAATGCGGGGCAACCGCTTGGAGATGGTGTCGACCTTGTTCTCGGCATGCCACCCAATCTGGAAACGCTGCCCCGGCATGCCCTTGCAAGTCGACCGCCGCCAGCCCATCCATCCCAGACCTAGCGCAGATTTGGACGTCAAATTTTGTGACCTGACAGCCTCTCAGCAATGTCAGTCACGCTGCGCCATCTGACTGGTCGAGTTGGGGCTAAGTATCCGTTTGATAGACACGAATTACCAAGACTACATCCACATCCGTATCTACCTGGCCATGACATCGTCCCTCCGCATGAGCTCCCACGCACACTGGCCACAGACACCGTCCTCATGGACGCCCAGGTACCCGCGCCACAATAACGTGAGACTACCCTGATTACCTACCGAGTCGGGGCGTCTTAGTCGAATGGGTCGAAAGGGAAAGGGTTACATGCTGGAATGGTTGTTGACACGAAGATCTCGAGCTATCGCTGCCGTGTGATGCTTTAAGGGTCTCTGTTATTTCCCGGCATCCCCAGCCCTTACCCGAGAAAGCATCTCTCGATCTCTGTACTTAAACACCCTTGGTCCCACTCACCAACTATGCTCTTCGACATCTTGGGCCCAATCTGTTCAGCTGTTATCGAGACGTTCAAGCGGACTATTTGCTCCTTGACGTACATCGGACAGAACTCACCAGCTATTATACCAGAAACTCATAATACACATAGGACGACTCAGACAGCATGAGGGACAAGCACGATATTTCCCATTCCGAGAACGCCTTTGGCGGCCTGAATACTCGGGGAAGCGGAAAGATAAAGACATGCATGAGGCACTGCGCGAGGTTTTGGTGGGCGTACCTCGTCCTCCTCATTTGCATTGTCGTTCTCGTTGTCCCGTTGATGTAAGTCTTATGGATCAGATCTTTACCCTCCGCTCTCTGTATGCACCGGGACTAAACCTCGCCGCAGCATCTTCGTCGGTGTTCCCAAGATCGCTCAACATAAGCTGGACCAGGCCGAACTCCTCGTTGACGGAATCACGCTGTCCAACACGAAATCTAACACTTACACCATGTCAATCAACTCGACACTGAAATCGGACGGCTCGGTTAAGGCCACGATCGAGCCGTTTGAAGGAGTCATGTATCTGGAGGATTTGGAGCCGCACACGCCTTTCGTGAGCATCAACTTTCCGGAAACGAAGTCTGTAAAGATGCAGACGGTCAACGTGAGCCAGCCGATCCAGATCCAGGACATGGCAGCCTTCACCACCTTCAACACCTGGTTCCAAGCCAACGAGTCCGTCAAGGTCACTATCAAGGGAGGCACTCACGTCAAGGTTTCCGGAATCAGCAAGAGATACCCTGTCACGTTCAAGCACACTGTCACCCTGAAGGGTATGATCAGAGTTCAGCCCCGATTTTCAAGCCTAAAAGCTAACATGAATTAGCCCTCAATGACTTCAAGGGACTCAACGTCACAGAGGCCGATATCTCCCTTACACCTGATGCCCGAGGCGACAACTTCCACGGAAGAGTGACAATTCCCAACCACTCCGTCATCACCCTCGAGATTGTAAGTTTGTGCAGTTCAAGCAAGCCTACACACACATGCTGCAGCCAGCGCTGACCCCAAATCTTCGCAGGGCAATGCCTCATTCTCCAACATCCTCGACAACGAGGCCATTGGTACCGTTTTCATCGACAACCTTGTGCTTCACCCAGGCGATAACGACGTTGCTATGCGTGCCAACATCTCCCAAGCACCTGTGCTTAAGGCTGTACAGGCTAAGCCCGCATGCGAGAATGGCGTCGTTGCTTTCGGGCTTCGCGGCAAGGACGTTGTCAACGGCGGCCAGAGATTGTCGTACTTCGCTGACGCCCTGGCTGCTGGCACGGTTGCCACAGATATCAACGTCGGTAGTGCCCTGAAGAAGATCGGACTCAACATTACGTGTGGTGCCTGAAAAATTCTCCATCAGGAGGGAGGAAGACATGGAAACATGCACAGGAGGCAAGGTATCCATTCGCAGGTTCGATTAATGGGTTCATTCTGGACTGAGGGGGAAATTTACGAGCTACGAGTGGAAGATTTCGATACCTTGACCTCGGTGTGAGCATACAGTACAAAGCGAAGCTTGATAGGCGTGGCTAAAATAGCTAAATCATGATACCTGTTCCCAAGTTTTCGTCTATGCTATGAAAGCCTTGAATGCGAATCTCTATACCACCAAGACTCGAAAGAGGTAACATGTCAACTCATTCGAGATTAATCCTATTCTTAACATCATTAAACTAAGCTCCAACGGTCCGTCATCTGCCTTACGTGACGCACATTTGATCAGCTGTCATCTGAAATTTTTCAGTCGGTCCGTGTCCCGGATGTCATCTGTTTGACGACACAAATGACGGTGCACACCCTCACTTCAAGAGCACACGGATGCCATCGTCCTCAACGCTCAGGGGTATCACTGTGTCGTTTCCCGTTGTCTCCTCGCACACTATAAAACGCCTCGACACGAGCCAGCACTGTCGTATGTTTATCCCAATCCACGTGCTAGCCCAGCACCTACGCGCGCCTCGGCTCAAGACATCTGAGACGTCTGCAGAAACCTTACGCCTTTTTTTGAACCCCGCGCAGCGCAATGATGAACCATGTAATTAAAAGAGGCGTCGTTCAATCTATGTTACGCAGTATATGCCGTCCGGCATCAGGGCTGGAAGATCAGCAGGCGCCCGGTCTTCGCTTCCCGGGGCGAAGGATGTTCCCCTGCTCTGACGGAGCCGTCGCCTCGTTACCGATTGAGGCAACTTCGGCAGCCGCAGGCACGAACTCGACTGGCCTGCCAGCCCTCCCCAACCCAGTGCGCTCGGCGCGGACCTGCTCTTGGCTCTGACGCAGCGCTGTCCTACCAGCCCATTCGGGCAGGATTTCTTCTGAAGTGGGATCCCAGATCTCGTGGGGCAGTGTGGTAGTGTAGCCGGCGCGGCCGTCGAGGTCGACGAAGCCCATGAGCTTGTCCGTTAGACTTGGATTCCGTAGGGCGGCTGACTGAGCAAGCTTGGCGTTGAAGTGAACGCCTTTCTTCTTGAGTTCAAGGAATTGGGTAAATTTTGTTTCCAGGGCGGGTATAGGAGAGCCCGGTGGCGAGGGTGGGATGTCGAGGTTCGGAACCGGAGGAAGGGTTAGGTCCCGGAGGAGGGCGCGGGTGGCCGTATAGGGTGAGGCTGGGGCCTGGCCATCGTCGGCTTGCGATGGCGGCCCTTGTGGGAAATGAGCTTCCATGAATGGTAGGGATGGGCCCAGAGGGACTGAGTGTTGTTGGACTGGGCCGATGGTTATGTTGTCTGATGGGGGTTCCTCCGATGGTGGTAGTGAGGGTTCCTTGGTAGAATCTGAAGGGGTTGTAAGTAAATATCAGATCATCTTGATAGATCACGGAGTCCTACTTGAATCCGGCTTGTTTACAGGTGTGACCTTTTGGGTAGTTTCAGCCTGTCTCTGATGACTTAGTGAACTGATATACTTCACCCAGTGGGAGTGAGTGAGTGAGTGTATGAGTGATTGTACCTTCGGAGGAACGACATCCTGAACTTCGTCATCCTCGTCACTGCTAGCATATGCGACTAAGCCTGCCATATTGACTAGATTGAAATTTCCAGACGATCGTGAAGGTTACGGTGGTTTTGGGCCGCGAATTGATGGCGTCGAGAAATACAAGTAGAAGCCCAGTTCAGGTGAGGTACTTGGGGGTGGTTGGCGCTGCTCATTAAAAACCGACTTTTCAATTGGGTGGAAAAGGTGGAGCCTTACGTCTGGAGCAACCTGGAACCAAATTGTCACGTCGCGACCTTTTTCCGCCCCTCTCCAGTCTTCTCCAGCCGCACGTCACTAAAGTCGCTATCCCATTTCGACTGACCTGCGTACAGTATCCTTTCTGACACCATCATTTTCAACCCTCCGAGAAGCTACCCGAGCTAAGCTCCAACATTGGTGATATCCTCAAGTGACAGACTCTGCGAGTAAAGGGGGAAAGAAGAGTAGCCCTCACCAAACGTAGTGTCTTGCTGAGAGTTCGAGACCTACAACATGGCTCGGACCAGGGACTCGCGCTCACCATCGCCTGCAGGAAGTCAATACAACGCGAGACATCGCCGCAAAGATGACGACAGGGACAGGCGCGACCGGGATCGCCGCGATGACGGACGGGACTACCGTCGTCGCTCGCGGTCCCGAAGCCCTGGCGACGTGAGAAGCCACCACCACCAACATGGGAGACGCGACGGGGAGCATTCTGACAAGTACCACGAACAGCGCCGATACCGAGACCGCGACCGTGATCGCGGCGGCGACTCCTACCGCCGCAGGGACCGCTCTGTAGACCGACGAGACGATGATTCCTATCGCGGAAGCCGACGAGACAACGACCGTCACCGGGAGCGCAGGAGGTCTCGTGACCGATACGCCGACAGAGACAGGGACCGGTCTCTTGACAGGCGGCGACCCCACAACGAAGGCAGGGACAGAGATCCACGCCCGCGGCGCGACGATTCTCGGGATAGAGCACGGGCAAGGCGCGAGGGCACGGCTGATTCCCACCTTCGCAGCAGGCGCAATGACAGCCGCCCGCGCGGTGCGGCGTCCGCCGAGAGCACGACTACTACCGGTAATGAGGTATGCAACTCCCAAGGAGCAAAAGGGAGTCAACTTGCTAACGTGTCTTCGCAGGCTCCTAAGCCAAAGCCTGCCCCAGCACAGACCGAAGCTGACAAGAAGGCTGAACGACTCGCAAGACTTGAGGCGTGGAAGAAGGCCAGGGAGACCAAGGCGAGCAAAGAGAATGAGGTTAATCCAAGTCAGACTAGGAATCTCCTCGCTGAGATGGACAAGAAGTCCGTGGCGTCACCGACCACCGCCTCGCCTGCCGTAGCTTCGCCTGCTGCAGCTTCAGCTGCGGTTGCATCTCCCGGATCAGCCTCGCCAGCCCCGACCAAGGCCCCATCTGGAGCCGCGTCGCCGGCCGTGCCCTACGCTGGCAAGTTCGATCCAAAGGCCATTGCGAAGAAGTCTTCTTCATCGCATAAGCAGGCCGTCTCAAATGGCGTTCTGGGCGCGTTGGAAGGCCGACCTGAGAAGTCCACTGCTCCCATCGCACAGGTTCCAAAAGGTATGCCGGCCCTATGCTTTTGCAGAAAACGGCACGCTAACAAGAATTCTTCAGCATCGGCACTGCCCGCCAACCGTGGGAACATTGGCGGTTTTGGGTTCCACAAACAGAACGACGCCGACAAACTTGCGAAACGCAAGCTTGACCTTGATGAGGAGGAGGGAACGAAAAGGAAACTCACGAAATTACCCGCACTTCCCCTCGAGGCTGATGACACTCCCTATGCTGATCAAGATGAGGACGACGAATCTGAGGGTGGCAACGTCGCTGAGACTGAGGAAGAGGCTATCGCAGCTGCTCGTGCTGCGCATGAACGCCGAGAAAAGGAGATGCAAGAAGCTCAAGAAGCCCAAGAAGAGGAAAAGCCCGATATAGCCATGGATGACGTCCCAACGCAAACCAATGGCACTGCTACAGAAGCAGCTCCCGCAGACACCATGGAAGTTGAAGACGAAGACGACGTTGATCCTCTGGACGCCTTCATGGCTGACCTGCGAGACACGAAAGCCAAATCTGCGGCTCCTCAGGCAAGTACATCATCGAAGAAGGTCCAAGAGCCAGAGGCATACTTCAGTGACGATGACTACGCCTTTAAAGCAGAAGACCAGGATCCTAACACGATCCTCACGATGGCCGCCAAGCGGAAGAAGAAAGACATTCCTATTGTCGACTACAGCAAACTTGATCTGGAACCTATTCGCAAGAACTTCTGGGTTGAGCCCGCAGAGCTAGCCGCTCTGACGGAGGCCGAAGCCAACGATCTACGTCTGGAGCTCGATGGTATCAAAGTTTCTGGGAAAGACATTCCGAAACCCGTCCAGAAATGGGCCCAGTGCGGTCTCACGCGGCAAACGCTGGATGTCGTCGCCGACCTGGGGTACGAGAAGCCAACATCTATTCAGATGCAGGCCCTGCCAGTAATCATGTCCGGCCGCGACGTCGTTGGTGTAGCTAAGACCGGATCCGGTAAAACGGTTGCATTCCTTCTTCCAATGTTCCGTCATATCATGGATCAGCCGCCCATCAAGGACACTGACGGTCCCATCGGCCTCATCATGACTCCCACTCGAGAACTGGCGGTTCAGATCCACCGTGACTGCAAACCTTTTCTCAAATCAATGGGTTTGCGAGCAGTGTGCGCGTACGGTGGTGCGCCTATCAGAGACCAGATCGCCGAGCTCAAGCGTGGAGCTGAAATTGTGGTTTGCACTCCTGGTCGTATGATCGATTTGCTGGCCGCCAACCAGGGCCGTGTGACGAACCTGCGCAGAGTTACCTACGTTGTGTTGGACGAGGCTGATCGTATGTTTGACATGGGTTTCGAACCCCAAGTCATGAAAATCTTCGCCAACATGCGGCCTGACCGGCAAACCATTTTGTTCTCGGCGACGATGCCCCGCATTATCGATTCTCTTACCAAGAAGGTGTTGAAGTCTCCAGTGGAGATCACCGTTGGTGGTCGCAGCGTGGTCGCGTCAGATATCACGCAAAAGGTTGAAGTCATACCCGAAGACGCCAAGTTCTTACATCTTCTAGGGCTTCTTGGTGAGCTTTATGATCAGGACGAGGATGCCCGCACTCTTATCTTCGTGGATCGCCAGGAAAAGGCGGATGACCTGCTCAAAGAACTTATGATTAAGGGATATCCCTGCATGTCAATCCATGGTGGTAAAGATCAGGTCGATCGTGACTCGACTATCATCGATTTCAAAAAGGGCATTGTTCCTATTCTCATCGCGACTTCCGTTGCTGCTCGAGGTCTCGATGTTAAGCAGCTAAAGCTGGTTGTTAACTACGATGCCCCCAACCATCTGGAAGACTATGTTCATCGTGCTGGACGAACCGGAAGAGCTGGCAACAAGGGCACTGCGGTAACCTATATTACCGAAGAGCAGGAGAACTGCGCCCCTGGCATCGCTAAAGCTCTGGAGCAGAGTGGCCAATCTGTACCTGATCGTCTGAATGAGATGCGCAAGGCTCACAAAGAGAAGGTCAAGGCAGGTAAGGCCAAGGACACGTCTGGCTTTGGCGGAAAGGGTCTGGATCGGCTTGACGCCGAGCGAGAAGCGGCGCGCCTTCGTGAGCGCAAGACGCACAAGGCTGAAGGCGAAGAAGACGATGTGAAAGAGGATAAGGAGGAAGACAAGGCCAAGGACCCCGCGTCTGCTATCAAGTCAGCTGTCTCGGCAATCGTTCCCCGCAACACCAACAAGCCCGAAGGCGAGGCGAAAGCCAAGGATGCGCCGGCTGCTGGAGGTGTCGCTGGCGGTAAGAAACCTCTTGATGCCGTTAGTGCCGCCATCAGTGCCATCAACGAGCGACTCGGCAAGGCGGGACAACTTCGTTCAGGTCAGCCCATCGACAACAAGGGACCGGATGCTGGTGCCTACCACGCCACGCTCGAGATCAACGATTTCCCACAGAAAGCCAGATGGGCTGTCACAAATAGAACCAACGTCGCCAAGATTCTGGATTCTACCGGCGTGTCTATCACCACCAAGGGAACTTTCTACCCGGCCGGCAAGGAAGTTCCTCCTGGAGCAGAACCCAAGTTGTACATCCTTGTTGAGGGTGACACTGAGGTCTCGGTGGGCACCGCTATAACCGAGCTGACCCGACTTCTCAGCGAGGGAACAATGGCTGCAGCCACAGCAGACAGCCGTGCCCCTGCTTCCGGACGTTACAGCGTCGTTTAAGTATATTGCTCAGGCTAACCATGCCGTTTCGTTGTAGTTTAGTGATATCTTATCTAAGTCAGCTGTCGGCGTTGCGGTGCTTTGGGATATGGGCGATCGCCTTTGCGAAAGGCGGATGAGACATAATCGATGACACGGTTTGAGAGAGCAGATTCTTAGTCGGTAGTTCTAGTAGAGGACAATATTGAAGACCAGTTCGAAGAGTAAATTACTCGAATTGTACTATGTCCTCCCACGCTAACCCAAGAAAAAAGAAAAGAATCGCTGAACCGTGTCATAGGCTCATGTCGTCGAGTGCCGGTCGTTAGATGCGTCGATGCCGCATTGGTGAACTACATATGTCTTCCCTAACGCTTGAAAATAGGTATTACGGGGGAGCACCACTGAAGTCCTTGGTGTTCCCACTCCCTCCTCTTTACCCCCATCATCTTGGCTACATTTAGTTGTATGTTCTCGCCTCAGCGGCAGCGTCGGCATCACGCTGCCTCAGCTGCTGGGCGCTAGCATCCTTCAGCAAGTCGGTTTGCGTCTGCTTCTTCTGCGCGTTCAGTTGTGAACTCAATTTTCCAGTCGATTTGTTAGCTACTTTTGCTCGGGCCTGGCATCATGTTGCAAGATCAGCAAAAATCAATTCCCTTGCGCCAAGAGGCGTTTCCATGAAACTTAGGTGAGACTCACCTGGGCCGCCTCGGCAGCCCTGCGTCGCGCCTCGTCTGCATCGGGGTTGGACCGCTCTCCGGAGGTACTGCTGCCGCCGCCCAACGTCCTCGGGGGTCCTCCGACCCTCGCAGGAATGGGCGCGGTCTTGGGCTGGGGAGGGGGTGCGCTGCCGAGGGGACGGCCCGGTGAGGAAAAGTTATCGTCCCCCTTCTCCTTGCCGCAGACGGAGCCCATACTCGCACGTCTTTCGGCTGGCCGGCCGGCTGGCTGGCTGGCTAGGGGTATACGTTCTGTTATTTGACGGGACGGTTTCGGGACGCACGATTCAAGCGCGGCGACAGCGAGGACGACGGGCGGAGGTATGAGCTCAGAGGCCGTGGGCGCGTGTGTCTGAGTGGATGGGAGGATTTCGGGGAGGCGGTCGGTGCTGATGTACGGAATTACGGTGAGTTCGGGCGACGGCGCCGGGATACAGGGCCTAGGATGGGGCGGTTGGTTGGAGTCGTACGTAGTATGCGATCGCAGTTGCGGTAGTCACTTCTATTCGGGGGCAGGTGCAGCTGCGAAATGATAGTATTCGCGTTTGGAGCAGGAATTCCGGAGTAGAAGAAGACCGAAAAGGTGGGCGTCAGTTTTCGGCGGGGATCACTTTCACCCGGGGGAAGAGCGCCGCGGAAGGCAGTCTCGTCCATCGATATGAAGCCAAGACTGCGACAGGAGGTTCAACGACAGCTGCGCCGCGGCCGACCTTCCCTCACAAGTGAAAGAAACTAGTGCCGTTTGAGGTGCTTCAGGCGGCAGGGGTTCCCCGTGCTGTCCCCGACCTCGTTCTACATGCTTAGCTAACGTCACACTCGCCTATAGTGCCTGCCTTAAGAAATTAACACGGAGGAATAATTATCAGTAGTAGCGATAGAAATAATAATAATAATAATAATAATAATAATAATAATAATAATAGTAAAATGCTGATTGATATACTAATAAAGAGCTAACTAATAGAGCTGTTAGTAGACTCTGAGACCCTTAGCCTTAATACCAGCCACTGTTATCTTAGTTTCCCGCCACAGTACAGCCTCAAACATCACGATTTACTCCGTCCGCCTTTACCTAATTAGTAATGTATTTTTTCAATTTCTTCATAGTGTAGTGTATCATCCCAGGCTTCCACCTTCATGCGGAGGCTTGATTAGCTGGGGACCGGGGTTCGGTTCTCCGTGGATGCATTTTTGTCCTTCTCAGGACATTAGTATCCTTGCTCTTGCTCTTGCGGTCGTCCCCTGGGTTTTCTCTGCGAGATCGGCCCAGAGCGCATGGGACAGCCACGTAATGACTTACCAACATTACACTACTTTTAGAGAGACAAAACATGAAAATATCGGAATCAACCCTTTGATTCAGCCTGTCCTGCGTCAAATCTGTAATAAACAACCATTGAGCTCCTAAATTGCAAATGCAGCTCATCCAGGGCAGAATTCCTTCGGTAAACAGGATAGTACAAGCCAAGCCCAGCACAGCCCGCGCGCCAAGATTCCTTAAACACCGCCCCCAACGGGAGCGGTAGCCCGAGCCGTTTCCAATCAACAACATCGACCATTTCATAGGCTCCCCGCCACCAGCGTGGTGAAGTCTGCCTCGGCGATTGGTGCACATCCATCATTGATTCATGGCAAGATACCAACACCAATGCCGCTTTGGGCTGTCACGTCAAAATACCCAGCCGGGGCAGATTCATCCTCCCCGGAGAGCCTTGCATAGTCATGAGGCTCGAGATAGAGCCGCTATCGGTTGTTGATCATGGCTTGGTCTCGTGGTCGTTGGCTCGCTGTTGCCGTGCAGAGACTTCTGCGTTGGGTTGTTAGCTGCTTTATATCTCGCTGTGCCCGCTTACCCTGCAACGCTCCCGGGGGGGCTGCCTTGTAAACCGTGATGGTTAGATGAGAGCTTATTTAGTATATCGTTGCTTTGATCGTCGTTATCTCTTTGTCTTGTTATACCCAACAGCATTGACACTCTCATGTCTACCAAAACGTTGACCTTCGTCAAGATGACTACGTCTTCAGACCTGCATTTGCAGTTAGAGGAGTACGTCGGTTTCTATGGCGACCCCTTGCTCATGTTTCGAGATACGGAGGCCAAAAGGAAGCCAATTAATAGTGAATCAAAGGGCAAGGATAAGGCTCTCCCTGTTCTTGTTCCTGTCGAGGAGTCGAATCCTGGGACGCTCAACAGTGATGCCAACGATGAAACGGACGAAGACGTAGAATGGCAAAAGTATAACCCTCCGGCAGCTCTGAAGACGGCACCAAATATCACCGACGACATACTTCTTGAAATTCTGCACTCCTCTATCGAAAATATCACGACCAGGATCGCCGAGGACGAACTGCAACGTCAGATCGAGGAAGCTAAGCGGCGTCAGGACGCAGACAGCGTGGTTAAAGAAACGGAAGGTGGCGCGAAAGAGCCATATCTTCCCGTAGACATGCTTCCTGACGATCCCGAGCTCTCGACTGCGGATACACAAGAAAGCAATGGGAATTTGAGGCTCCTCCCGGGACTTGCGGGCAACGGGGAAGGCAGTTCAGCCCTAGGTCTAATAGTTCTGCCTATCAAGCCCATGAAGAAGAGCCGGTTCGCTTTGACGAGAATGCTGCAGAAAATGGGTGACAAAGGGCCGCTATCAGCGAGAAACCCTTTCAAGTTTGGAAGCAACTCGAGCAAGACGAGCCTCGAGGGGAAGCCTGAAGGAAACCGCACATCCTCCAGCAAATTGAAGAATACCGCTGTTGTGTAAGTCTTCTATTCTCTCTGGTACTCACATATGCTAACTGGAAATGTCAGTGAGTGCGTGTCATGCCTTGAAGACTTCTCTCCCAAAGATGTGGTCAAGGTTACATGCCACTGCTATTGCCATGACTGCTTCGAGCGGCTCATTGCGGCCGCCGTTCAAAACGAACAACAATGGCCCCCCAAGTGTTGTCTCAACGAGATTCCCTTTCGCACGATTCTTCGCTACGTCTCAAAAGACTTGGGAAAGATATACAAGGAGCGTTCCGCCGAGTGGAAGGTTCCTGTGGGCGAACGCATATATTGCAACCAGCCCGACTGCAGCCTGTGGATCAAGCCGAACCAGGTGAACAACAGAACACGAGTTGCGTGCTGCACTAATGGCCACTTGAGCTGCATCTTCTGCCATGGCCCGCAGCACGAGAACTCGGAATGTCCGCAGGACCACGACATGGCGCTCACCAACGCTCTCGCGGCAGATGAAGGCTGGAGGCACTGCGCCAAGTGCAACGTGCTCGTCGAGCACCTGGAGGCCTGCCAGCACATGACCTGTCGCTGCGGACACCAGTTCTGCTACGTGTGCGGCGCCAAGTGGAAGTCTTGCGAGTGCACCATGGACCAGCTGCATGCTCTCAAAGCCGGTGCGTCGAACAGGAGAAAGGAGAGGCGACGCAGAAAGCTCGAAGAAGAGCAAGAACTCCGCGATGCCTTGCGCCAGATTGAAGAGTTTGAGCGCGAGGAGGCGCTGAAGGCAGAGCTTTTGCGACAGGAGATGGAAGAGCGCACGCAGCGCGAGCTGGAGTTGAGGATGCAGCGGGAGAGTCTGCGGCGTTATGAGATTCAGGTGAAGTACCAGCAACTGCGAGAAAAGCTTGACCAGCTGCATGACCTCCAGGAAGTCATGGTCCGGTACCAGCACGACAAGGAGACCGAGATCCTGTCTCACGAAGCTTCCGTCACCACGGCTGAGCTGGTGTCGAAGCAGCATGCGGAGCTGAGGGAGCTCTTTGAGGCGGCTCGACAGAAGCTGGCCATCAAGGAACAGGCCCTCGCCAACGAGTACAGCTGTCGCGTCATGGAGGAGGAGAAGACAGAGGACATCTACAAGCGGCAATTGGAGAGCTTCTTCGCGGGCAAGCTCTCGGCTGAGGAGCGCGTTGAGGAGCAGATGAAAAAATTTCGTAACAAGATGGATCAAGGATGGCGCACATGGAAAAAGTGGCGGAATGACGAGTTCACCAGATACAGATTGAAGATAGAGGAAGAGCGGACGATTCGCGAGGAGGTCATGTACAGTATCAAACAAAGGCATGAAGAGACTCTGACGCAGAGCGAAAACGAGCTCAAGAAGAAGCAGGCATCGGAGCTGCACTGGGTGCCGCTGGTGGTCGCCGAGAGAAACCGGATGCTGGCCGAGATGGAAATCACGGAGTTGGAGGATGGAGCCGAGAGCTTCTCGAATCGCGAAGAGTCTCTCGGTGATGAGGGCGAGGCCGTCACAGACGCGGTGGACGATGCCTCTATTGGAATCGCTAGTTGACAACTGTTCAGCGGCCTGGTTCTACTGGCTATGGTCGTCATGATTTTCTTCGATCTACCTCGAAGTGTTGAGTTATAAATACAAAGACCTGACGCATGCTGTTGCGCGTAGACTCTCGAAATCCTGAGCCCCGTTGCTTTCGTTTTTCCGGGCAGCCCATGAAAAATGTCTCAATCTATCCACGTTCTGCTCTTATCTACTCCTGACGTGCCATCACGGCGCCTGATTTAGTGACGAGGAACTCCTCCAGAGTTGTGGGCATTCCAAACCCAGACCTATACCCATTTCCATTGTTTCCAGGAGAAACGGGTGCATCTGACACCAGAGAAACCGTGTTCTTGGAGGGATAGATCAGTAATTGATGAAATTTAAGCCGTGACAGTCGTGAAGCTGAGGGTAGAAAAAAAAAAACAAAAAAAAAAAAAAAAAAAAAAAAAAAAAAAAAACTTCTTACCATTCCAAGGACCGTGGCGTCCAACCGCTCAAACATCCTCCCGAGCCGATTAGAGCTTTTCGTAAAGACATAACCAGCCAGTCCGACTGGGGTATCATTCGCTCTGCTGACAACCTCGTCCTCCGTGTCGAAGATGTACAAGCCAAGTATTGGCGCGAAAATTTCCTCTCTACACATGAGCATCGAATCCGTCATGCTCCCCAGAATAGTCGCTTCCATGAAATATCCGTCGGCGACCTCCCTCTTGCCTGTACCAAGCAAGGTTACAGCACCCTTGTCGAGGGCATCCTTACACAGCGCCTCGGCTTTGTACAGCCCCCGAATCGTCGTCAAAGGACCTAATGTCGTTTCTCGGGCCATTCCGTGGCCTGTCTTTAGCTTCTCCGCCTCTTTCACCAGCAATTCTGAAAAGTCGTCATATACCCTTCGTTGCACATAGCATCGGTTCGGCGCAATGCATGCCTGCCCTGCGTGCCGCCACTTTAGTGCTGTAAGTTCCTTTGCGGTAACCTCCAGGTCTGCATCATCGAAGACGATAAAGGGACAGTTTCCGCCCAGATCGAGGGATAGGCGCTTCAGGTGACGCGTACAAGTCGCCGCAACTTTCTTTCCCACACGTGGACTCCCTGTGAAGCTGACGGCTTTGACAAGGGGGTGCATACAGAGCGCCTCGGCGACAACGGGAGTAGTTCCAAGGCTTGCTGTTATGACGTTGAGAGTGCCTGCGGGAAACCCCGCGCGATTCGCAAGACAGGCAAGAGCCAGGGCAGAAAACGGCGTCTCGGAAGAAGGCTTGACGATTACACTGCAGCCCGCGGCGATAGCGGCCGCAGATTTGCGTAGGGTTAGTGCAAGGGGGAAGCTCCAAGGTACCAACGCAAGAACGACTCCGACAGGTTGCTTAAGGGAAGCAGAGCGTCTTCCTTTGAACGTACTTGACGTAGGCGTGCCACTACTCGTAAGTGGAGTAAGTGGAGTACGTGGAGTGACTGGAGTGCGTGGCGAGCGAGGGGTTAGAGGAGACGTCGGGAAGGGAGGAACTGGAACGGCTGTTCGCGGGAAGCGCTCGGCTTCGCCCGCAAACCATTTGACCAGACTGGCGCCATGATCGACTTCTGCCAGAGCCTCGTGAAGCGGCTTTCCTGTTTCATGGACAAGAATCGTGGCCAAGTCGATGCGAGCAGCGAGAATCAGTTGACACCAAGCCGATAAGAGGCGAGCTCGTTCACGAGGCGAGGTCTCCGTTGAGAAAACCTGGAACGCGGTGTAGGCGGACTTGACGGTCGGGTTGACATCGTCTCTCGTACAATCGGGACACGTCGCCCAGACGCGACCAGTACCTGGATCAAGAACGGCAAAGCGTTTCTTGCTACGAGAACCAACCCATTCGTTGTGTACGTGACACTCGCGGTTGAGGAGGCCCCTGTCTGTCAGGTTGAACGGAAGTAGCAGTGACGGCGAGGGAGGAGGGAAGCCATTTTCCAGAAAGCTGTGTCTTGGCTCACTGGAATCGTTGGCACTTTTCGTCGATGAGGAGGAAGAGTTGCTTGTCGTCGTGATGACACTGGTGACAGGAGAGGCCACTGCGCTGACCATAGTGGGGGAGAATGACACCTTTCGTCCATGGGAGTAGTCTTCCCGACCGGGCTGGACGATTGAAAGCCTCCGCATCGAACCCCTTTGAGCGACAGGGAACGAGGGGAAACCTGTGTTGTGGTGCGCAGAGAAGACGAGATGTCGAGATCTACAACACCACGAGACGGGCTGGCAGTAAGTGAACCAGGCTGAGGGGTCGCGCGTTGCCAGGAGCAGTTCTGCCGTCTCTTCACCTCGTTGCATCGATGCCCGACTATGCAGTAAACTTCGGGGAATGACCCGAGGTCGAATGAAATGGGCAATCTACTTCAACAGCTCACATGTTTTAAACTCAGCCCCTAGGCGTCATCTGAAGCTTGAAGTGTTGGTGCAGGGCAAAGTTTTTCTGGGCCCCTGACATACACGCGGCCCAAGCTCCGATGTGCCCTAGGTTCTCTTTATCAAGCCATTCAATGCTAAAACGGGCCGCCCCGGTCTTTGTTTTTGGGCAGTCTGTGACAGGTCCCGACATTTTCTGGATTGTGATCGCCCGGGAGGCCGGTGCCACACGGAGACGGCCGCGTTTCATCCGAGCACGGCGAACAAGATCTTCTCTCAACGTTAGGGGTGTTCCACGCTCAAGAGGGAAACCGTTCGCGGGGAAAGGTTGAATCGTATGATGTGGGTGTCCCGTGTCATCCCCGTCTGAAGAGAATGAGGCTTTGAGATTCGTCGGTGCGGTTAGACGACTGTAGTGCGAACTGAAATCAAGGTTGTATTTTATTAAACCTTCCAGATGTGTGCCATCGTGGTGATCCTCTCTAACGTGACTCAAACAACACATTGCCCTACAACGCCTAGTAGTAGGACGAGCTTGCGCTTCTTGATTCAGGAAAGTCTCCCGGGGGCCCGGCATGGCCCTGAGCCTCATCATCTGAGCTCAATGCATCTCCATAGTCATCACTCCTCTCAGGTGGGGCTCGCATGGCTTCCAGGATGCTGCGATCCAACACTGGGGGCTGGTACGGCTTGAGAGTGTGAATCTCGCGGCCAGATGGCATCTGAGCCAGCAATGGTCCCACTGGAGGTATGATCTGTACGTTCATCTACAGGAATAGCAAATCAGAATCATTACGTCATTTGCGACAGACGAGCATCACTTACCGTGTCGTTGAGCTTCCGCCACTTGACCTCAAGGAACTCAATCACTCTCGTCTCCTCAACCTTACCACCGTCTGCCCCCCATGCCTTCTCTTTTTCGACTTTGCGCTCTTCGCGTCTCTCAGTCCACTCTTTCTTGAAGCGGCCGAAACCAGACCCCTTGGCGGAGTGTTTGGAGTCTACACCGAGTTCTTGTAGCCCAGCCACCAGCCATGCAATTGCCGTGCCTACTTGACCCCCAATCTCGGCATCGATGCCGAAGAATCGACAAGCCTTCGCACGACACGTCCTTCCGAGATCTTCGAGGTAACGAAGGAGACCTTCATCGATCTTGCTAGAGCCCCGGCTGGCAGCCTGGCAGAGGGAGGACGCCTGAGCGACATGCTCTGCAGCGGCAAGGCACAGACGAGCAAAGAGGTGGGCGCGAACCTTTGGGATATCGGGGGCCTTGTACATCCATTCTCGGTCATTTTTGTTGCGGTCCTGGTTAACAATTGCCGGGTAAGGGTCGTCCTTCAAGACGGCGAGAAGAGTTGCCTCTGCAAGTGCGAGAGAGGACATTGCCCGGAGGGTCGAGGAAGAGACATCACTGCAGGGAGGTGCCGTCTGCACTCTCTCGGCTCGTATAGCTAGCCAGTCATATATCGATGCGGCATCCAACAAATACTTGGTGGCTGTCTGAATCGCCCCTGTCCGTTGTTGGGCGTCCAAGGCTGCGCCTGTTGTTACGAAGAGCGGGCGGAGAGCAGTCCGGGCTATTAAGGTGTATGAGTTGGCCAAAGTGGACATGGCAAAGGCAATCTCATAGTCGATAGATTGAAACTTTACTCTTGAGCGCTCGCGACCGGGTACTGCGTTGTCTGAGAGCGTTGGTCGCCATTCGATCGTAGGCGGGGAGGTAATATTGAGTCCTATGCCATCGCCAAGCTGGGAGTTCGGATTGAGACCGGCGTCAACAGCTAAAACGTAGGGGATGTAGCCATTGAGAGCTCCAATGACTGCGGAAATGTGTGATGACTGTGATGTCGCTGGGAGACGCTTATGCTTCTTCAGAGCATCTCTGACGACCCCGCGATATGTGCTAGCGCTGAGGGGCAGTGAGGGATGTGTATCGCTGGCGAAGTTCGAGGAGAACGAGAAAGCCGACGTCGTTGGGAGAACAAAAGGAAAAGGCATGGCTAAAAGGAGAGAAAGACGGCTGTAGGAAGTAGGTAATGTTGCGTCGTTCAGGTCGATGAGAGATAATCGCGGATGGTAATTGAGCCACTAACAAGGAAATGGTCAATTAGACTACACCACCCTGTGACGTTAGTTGTCCCGGATTCTATAACCAATTGGGTCTAGTCATGTCGACCCCAGACTCAGCTTAGTCACGTGGCTGTCGCCGACAATCTCCTAGCTGGACGAATACTGACAGGTGAGCTTCAGACCTGGCAAGGCCTACCTAGTTGTACAGGCTAGAGCCTCATGACATCTTTTAAATTCAGATTTTGAGGAGTTTCCAGAGCTTCAATAATTGTCGCTGCTGGAAGGATCTTAAGTCTCAAAGCATACGAAAGTGTTGTAACATGGGTGGCAAAAAGGCACCAGAAGTCTCGAAGCATACAAAAGTGTTGTAATGGTACGTTCAGAAAAACCGAGAACAATTATGATAGAGACCTGGCTCATTATTACCAAAAGCACTAATTCTAAGATTACTCATTGATTCCCAGAACACTCTGCTCCAAAACGAACAACAGCACTCGTCTAGGCTCATTGTTGGCTCTTCAGAGGCCTGGCGATCCGTGCCTTCTTTTAGCGGCCCGAGATGTGGGGACCTCTCAGCTCAGCATAAGGTACCTAAGCAATTCCACTAAGACGTGGACCCTTGAATTTCCAGCAACCTGTCACCAGTAGCTCAACAGTCAATTCAACACCTCTCGGTAACCAATAAATCTCACTGCAGCTCATGTCGCGTCCTAAATTTGACCGATACCGATTGAGCTGCAACAATGATGAGTCCTTTGCCCCATAAGCCTCGGCGCAGGGGAGGGAAGAAAACTGGCGGGAACGGCGGGGGAAGCAGCACCAACGCCAACTCCAACAACCAGATCTCCAAAAAGGAGCCCCTCGTCAAGGTCCCGGTCTTCCCCTTGGCCTCTTTCTTGTGGCCTGCTCGAGGTTCTGTATCGCAATGGGAGGTTCTGCCATTGATACTCATGGCGGTCGGCCTGTTCCGATGGGCAGCTGGCCTCTGGGGATACTCTGGTACATGCGCTTTCCGACAGCGTCACTTTTGGCCCGTCTGCTAACTACTCCGTCCGCTTTCCAGGTTTCCAACGACCGCCGTTATTCGGTGATTACGAAGCGCAAAGACACTGGATGGAGATTACGACGCAGATTCCCGTCTCACAGTGGTATTTCCACGACCTTCAATGGTGGGGCCTCGACTACCCGCCCCTAACGGCATACCACAGCTGGCTCTGCGGCAAGATCGGGGCTTTGATCGACCCGACCTGGTTCGAGCTATACAATTCCCGCGGATCTGATGACCCTAAACTCAAGATCTTCATGCGCGCAACGGTCATCGTCTCCGAGTACCTCATCTACATCCCCGCCGCCGTGGTTTTCGTCCGCCGCTTCTCCAGACACAGTGGCGTCCCGACGTGGACTGCGTGGATGTCTCTCGTTGCTATTCTGTTGCAGCCCGGCACTATCCTCATCGACCATGTTCACTTCCAATACAACACGGTCATGCTTGGCTTCGTCCTGGCAAGCATGTCAAGTATGCTGGCTGGCCGCTATCTCTGGTCGGCGGTCTTCTTTGTCGCGGCGCTCGGCTTCAAGCAGATGGCCCTCTACTACGCCTTTTCGGTCTTCTCTTTCCTTCTCGGCAGCTGCGTCTTCCCCATGAAACCTGGTCGTTTCATCGGAATTGCTCTGGTGACCGTTGTGTCATTCAGTCTTCTGATCCTACCTCTGGTTTTTGGGACCCTCTACGACGCTCGCCGAGGTATCGACGCTCGGCCTAACCATGATGGACCGCCGCCTCCCCTCCCTCTGTTCCCCTGGTTGACCGACATCATCGACACCAACGCGATTCACTACCCCGTGATCGAGCAACTCGTACAAATGGTCCACCGTATCTTTCCCTTTGCGCGAGGACTGTTCGAGGACAAGGTTGCCAACTTCTGGTGCGCCCTCAATGTCGTCATCAAGCTGAAGAAGTACCCCTCAGAGCTTCTCCAGCGCGGCGCTCTTCTCGCTACGACTGCCTCTATCATACCGCCAAACCTCATCCTCTTCTTCCGCCCCCGCAAGTCGCTGTTGCCTCTCGCTTTCGCGACCACCGCATGGGGCTTTTTCCTTTTCAGCTTCCAGGTTCATGAGAAGAGCGTGTTGCTCCCTCTCATGCCCATGACCCTTCTCCTCGCCGGCAAGCAGGGACTGTCGCGGGATATCAGGGCTTGGGTCGGATTCGCCAACTTTCTTGGCACTTGGACTATGTTTCCCCTACTCAAGCGGGTGGAACTCAGCGTCCCTTATGCCGTTCTCAATCTCCTTTGGGCGTACCTCCTTGGACTTCCGCCCGCCTCATTAAGCGCCTATTTCCAGGAGGATCAGTCAGCTTGGAGACAATGGGCGACATTTCTTCTGCACGGCGGTTTCTACGTTGCCATGGCTGCTTGGCACGTGGTCGAGAGTACGGTTGCGCCTCCTACAGATAAGCCTGACCTCTGGGTCGTCGCAAATGTAGGGTTGGGTGCGATGGGCTTTGGCATTTGCTACTTGTGGTGTCTGTTGCAGTTGATTGTGCAAAGCGACATTCTTCTGACAAGAGGAAACACAAAATCGGAGGCCAAAAGCCTGTAAATAACGGCATTCAGCTAGCTATGGCTGTGTACATACTAGAGACTTCTTGAAGGAATTTTATGTAATATTAAGGAATGCAAAATGATCGTTACAAGGGGTGATAGGCGCTCTTGTGAACAACGTGAGATACTTTTATAGACCGGTATAATGCTAGTCCACCACCTGGCGATGCAAATATCTAGAAAGAGCTCCTATAAAACAGGGAATCTCGTCATCACCAACACCATACTACCTCTTATGTTCCCTTTCAAAGCTTCGACAGACACTCACACCTCCACTTCTATCAAGCTCAAGAAACCTGCACGAATGCTCTCTTCTTAACGGACCGGCTGTCATCGCCATCGTCCCAGTTCTCGTCAACGTAGTCCTTGACGCTCTTCGCCTGGATCTGCATGCCGACGACTTTGAGCGCAGCAATGTTGAAGCCCATCTCGTCCTTCTGACGCTTCAGCGCAGCCCGAAGGTTGGCCCGGATGCCGTCGAGCATACCGCGCATCGTGCGGCTCGCCACGATCTGACGGTGGTGCGTCTTGAGCATGAAGAAGAGGATGCGGCACGTCAATGGTATGTTCATGGAGCGCTTGGCAAAGATGTTGAGGAAGGTGAAGAGCATCGGCACCGTCGAGAAGGGAAGCACGAGCAGCGCGTCGTGCAGCGCAGAGGCCTTGATGCGGCTCAGCACGCTCATGACGTGCGCTTCGGCGGTGATGTTGCCGAGGGCAATGAAGATGGGGTTGCGCTGGGGGAGGGGCGCGTGCAGGTTCGTCTTCGTGGCCTCCTCATACTCCTTGAGCAGGTTCAGGTCGGCGATGCCGATTTCGAGGGCCTCGGCAATGCGCTCGCCGGCCATGAGGGTCTCGACGGTCTGCTTTGTGGCGGCCCCGACCTCGCCGTCCTCGTCCTCGGCGTCTGGGTCGCGTTCGAGGGAGGTGGTGAGGGTCTTCTCGTAAAGTTCTTCGATTTCTTTTTCGCGCTCTTCTTCGAGGAAGATCTGCTCATCTGTCTCGTTCCAGACGCGAATGGACTTGTCGTGGGCGGCGGTGACGAGGAAATTGCCGGCGTGGCCGACGGCCATGGCCCAGACTTCGCCGTGATGGCCGTCGAGGCGCTGGATCTGCTCGAACTTGTCGCCGTCCCAATACTTGATACAGCGGTCCTTGGAGCTACTGAAGAAATGGTGGCCGTTGCCGTCTGAGTTGTGGGGGACGAAGGCAACCTGGAGAACGCTGTCCTGGTGGCCGAAGAGGGCCTTGTGGCAGTCACCAAAGTCGAGACCCCATATCCTGATATTCTTGTCAGCAGAGCTGGTGACGATGAGCTTGCTGTCGTATGAGATGTCCATACTCAGGACGGGGAGCTTGTGGCCGTAGAGGTTGAGGTAGAGCTTCAGACTGTCGGTGAAGAAGATCTTGACGGTGTTGTCAAGGAGAGAGACGGCAATGTACTTGGCATCAGGGGAGTACCGCACACAGAGGATATCATCAGCGACCTTGAGCGTCTTTGATTGAACCAGCTTCAGTTTTGGTACTGTGCGGGTGGTGCCCAAAACTTCCTCTTGGACGATCTTAAAGTCCCAGAACTTTGCTGACTTATCGGCGCTTCCAGATACCACGGACTTTCCGTCTGGGTGCACTTGTAATGACCAGACGGCTCCCTCATGAGCAGAAACGCTATCAAGTAGACTTGCCGAAGCAACATCGAAAAGCTCCAACTCTCCGGTCTTGGTGCCGACTACGACGACCTTGTCACCCGGCAAGAAAGCACAGCACAAGGCGTACCCACAGTCGAAGGTTCGAATGCACGCTTGGGTCTTGATGTTCCAGATCTTGAGACTACTGTTCGCAGCCGTTGCCAGCATCTTGTCATCGGAACTGAGTGATACGGCACGGACGTCCGTCCTGTGTCCCGGAAGATCCACGGCCAGCGATCTTGTATAGTCAGGCGTCTCGTCCTTCTTTGCCTTGGTGCCTTCCTTTGTTGGTATGCCGTAGTATTCGAGCTGATTGTTCGTCGTTCCAACCAGCAGATTGACATCCTTGCTGCCGCTGGTGACGGCCCAATCCACAGATCGCACCTTGCCGCCCGTACGGACAATCACGTAAGAAACGAAGAAATCGCTGGCATCGGCGCTCGAAATGTTGTCCGCTTGTTCGTCGCCCTCGGCCACACCTTCATCCTCCGCCTTTCCCTCCTTGGCCGCCTTCTCGCGCCTTCTTCTGCGCTTCCTCGCCAAGGATTTCTTCACTTCCGCTTCTGACCTGATGCGCCACACCTCAACGGCTTTCTCTGCGCCGTGGACTGCAAAATAGTCGCGGCGCGGGTGGAAAACCACTTCGGTGGTCTTATCCTTATTTTGGCGGAACAGAGTTCCTCTTTCGTGCAGAAATTTTGCTGATTGCGGCGCATCGACCCGGTCCTTCAAGGAGGCGAGTCCTGCAGTGTCCAAAAACCATACTCTGAGCTCCCCATCGTTTCCGGCCGTGATGCATCCGCTGTAGTCGGGCGAAAGTCCCAGAGCCCAGCATTCTCCGTTCGTCTGCGCGATGTGAGTTTCGATGCAATGCTTTGAGGACAGATCCCAGAGCTTGATCAGGGAGTCTTTGCCGGTCGTGAGCAGGTAGCCCTCCCCCGACGGGTCGCTGTCCAGCACCATTGCCTGTGTGTTCTCGTCATCCTCGACCTGAGTTTCCGGCTCCACGAACTGCAATCCGGTGATCTGATCCTTGTGTCCCCTCAGCTTGAACTGGCCGACCTCAGCGACCATATCCCAGATGATGACATCGGTGTCCTTGGAGCCGGAGGCCAGTCGCACGCCAGACTTGTCGAATGCCAGCGTGGTGATCGCAGACTTGTGGCCGTTGAAGTTGACAATCACCGTCGCGATCTTGCTATCCCATAGCCGAATGCTTCCATCTTCGTATCCAACAGCGTAAACGTCCTTGTCGACTTTGCTTTGCGCGATCGCGGTGATTGCGACAGTGATCCTTTCGTCTCTCCATCGATTCATGAGTTCGCCCTTCTTGATATCCCAACACAGAACTTCCTCATTTGCGGCGACGATTGCCTGGCCGGCACCACTGCCAGCTCGACCAGTGGCGTTCCAGACAAGGTTCGATGTGTTGGATGCGACAATGCCGAAAGACTTGCTGTGCTCATACTTTCTGTGATGGCAATTGGGTCAGCCGCCAACGTACACAGCCGAACCTTTGCCAACTTACAAGTATGACTTGACCATTTTTGCGGATTTTTGGCGCCAGCTCCTACTTCAATGCTTTGCGACAGAAAAAGACCATCGAAAACACTCCCACCTCGCAGCGGGAAACAACTTTTTCCCTTATCGATAAGAAAATTAACCAACGACTGTGGGGTGATGCTCGGAGCTAGAAGTCATCACGTGCCGAAGACGTACTCCACACACTCAGCCACCGAGCTCCGACAGCACTTGGCGACCTCCACGTCAAGCTGAGCAAGCCCCACCAGAGACATCATCAGCTCAACTACAACAGCTAAGGAGAGAGACATTGGCAGGTGGCCGCCGACAAGATGCTTCTCCTAGACTACCAGAACGTTCTCATTCAGTCGGTGCTCACCGAGAGGTTCTCCGGGTACGCTTTCTCATTTCACAAGCTTCTCTATATCAGGCACTAACTTCCGAGGCAGTGCTCCTCCCGCCCACATCGACCAGACCGTCTCTGACTTCGACGGTGTCATCTACCACATTTCCACCCCCGAGACGAAGACCAGAATCCAGCTCTCAATCCAGATCAGATGCTACAAGGACCTGGTGAAGTACGGCGCAGAGCAGGTGCTCCAGAGGGAATACGGTCAATATGTGGTTCCACCTGAGCCCGGCTACGACTTCTCGGTTCTTATCGACCTCGAGAACCTCCCGGCAGAGAAGGGTCAGTACTTTCGTGCACGGGAAAGCTTCATTGGCTGATTGGATGTACAGAGGAGCGAGATGCACTTGTCATGAAGATGGCCCTGCTGAAGCGCAATGCCATGGCCGCGCCGTTCGAGGCCGCCTACGAGGAACACTACAAACTGAAAGAGGAAGCATCCAAATACACTTCCGAAGAAGCACCTCAGGGTGTTCGGGAGGGCGGCGACGTCATGGCCATCCACTATCGCGAGGAGGAAGCTATCTATGTGAAGGCCAGCCATGACCGAGTCACCGTTATTTTCAGCACGATATTCCGCGAGGAGACCGACCGCGTTTTCGGCAAGATCTTCATTCAGGAGTTTGTCGATGCTCGACGGAGAGCAATCCAGAACGCTCCCCAGGTTCTCTTCAGGAACGACCCTCCTCTGGAGTTGCAGGGAGTTCCTGGAATCAGGGACACTGGCACCGGTGAGATCGGATATGTCACATTCGGTTAGTAAATGTGGTGACGCTGTAACGAGATCACGATGCTGACCATCGTAGTCCTTTTCCCACGTCATCTTACTCCTCAAAGAATGCCCGATTGCATTTCTCACATCCAGACGTTCCGCGACTACTTTCACTACCATATCAAGGCATCCAAGGCCTATATCCATTCGCGTATGCGCAAGAGGACAGCAGACTTCCTCCAGGGTAAGCAATTACATGGCCTTGTGGAATGGACCTGGCGACTGATTTCATCTAGTTCTCCGCCGTGCACGACCAGACAGCGAGGAGAAGGAGCGCAAGACGGCGAGCGGTCGCACTTTCAAGGTGCAGGGGGCATGAAGGACCTGGAAAGGTTGCCGCAAGGCGTATGCTTTTCATTTCGCAGGCGACGCTGTCTAGGAGTCAAATTCGAGAGAGGCGTCACTTTCGAGCAGGCGCAATGTCCATGCAAGCGATGCGCGATGAAGCCATCCGGAAAACTGCACAGAATTGGTGGAAGCAGTCAGACGGTCGGCAGTGAAAAAAGAAATTCCAAGATTTATGACCAGAGAAAAGTCCAGATATGTAATACTCAAGAACGTGCACACTTTGCGGTCGGCATCTCAAACAGCTCTCGTGAGGCACTCGCGAGGCAGCCAACCAGTTCGAACAATGCAATGAGCGGCACCAAGTAGGGGTGTTGAGACAGAATGGAGAAACCTTTCGCAGATGATGCAGGACGGAGCCGAGCGGGCGGTGTTTTGGGCCGTTTAAGAGCGCGGCTTTTGGAGGTGCCGGATCGACGTTTCCATCCGACCCGGGGTACTACTACTCGAATTGCCTCGAATCAAGAGCAATCGACCGAATGTAAGCGGGCAGGAGTCAAGATAAGTCGGCAACTGATGTACGGCATGTCATCACACTACAAGAAACAAATTACGACGATATAAGGAGGGCTAAGGAGTGCATAAGGGTTCATCGCTCGTCCCGAGTCTCGTTATCGCAATACCCTGGTTGTAGGGATGAATTTGCGTTGTTTCGTTTGTGCAACCAGCTCTGTCCAACAGAATGCTGTGCAATTGGCGGCTTTGAAAGATTAAGTGGTAATGGGTCCATTCAGGTAGGCACCTAAGGTAAGGTAAGTGGAGGAATGAGCGGGAGGATTCGCCTTGAATGACAGCGACGAGCCGAAAGTTAAATGGTAACTTGCTTACATGCCAGCTTTGCTGCTACCAAACTGAGCATCTATCTGACTCATCTCTTTGTCTAAAGTCACTTTGGTAGCAACCAGAGCCAGCGAAGTCGCTGATTGTCAGTCGTTTGACGAAGACACAATGCTATGAAGCTGATTCGTACTCGGCCAACGCGGTCGGCAGGCCGCAGGCGCATGCCTCCATCCGTGATGTGGGTTTCTCCACAACGGTGACTTTGGCAGGGTCATCCGAGCAGAACCGATAGCCTCTCGTCTGAGTTTGTACTTATCCTGGAAGCTTACTCGATATGATGGCTGATCAAGAGAGCAGATAGGTTTGTTGGACTTATGCAGCAGTCTACGATACCTCAGCCGGGCATTGAATCTGAACCGACTAATGAATCGCAAATTAATTCGCCTTGCACTACGAACGACGGCGAGGGCCGGATGCCGCCCGGCTAGAAATGGCAGTGAGACCAGATGGGTTTGAATATGGGGCACCACAAGCCCCTCGTCACCTCGGACGACAGAGCAAATTGGAGCAAATAGGAGGCATGATCCATGCTTGGCGTCCTCAAAATGCGCTTGCCCAGCTCTGGTACTGATTTCTCGCACAGCGTTCGCGCGCCATGCCCGAGTCTCCGGATCATCATACTGCTGGGGGTGTCGTCGGTCCCAAAATGGGCGGCCCTTGAACCTTCACATGGTGATCCCATGCAAGGTAAATCGGTCATCAGCGAACCAGATGCGAGAGCAGAAGGTTATGTCTGCCATCCCTTGCACATCTTCGGCAGGCTATGTGCAACTTAATGCAAGGGACGGCGTGCGGTGAGCAGACCTTGGGACGGTTACAATGCAGTGATTGGGCCAATGAATCTCGCACAGCAGCAGGTCTTGTACCTGAGGGTCTGCACCTGACGCTATACTACTACGAATCTGGCTGAGATGAATGAGATGAGGTGGGCCAGACTGACAGTGGACCTGACACCTGCTCGTCCAGTCACGACGTCCCGTCTCTTGAACGCCTTCCATCCATTCCATCAAAGTTGCGTCCCCACCAGTCGTCCGTCATCTGCTCTTGCTCTGCATTTCGGGAGCGAGCTTGCTGCAGGACGGACGTGCCCTGCACTGAAATACGGCGGCTTGGTTTCGGATTGATGGGAAATGCCTGCAGTTTCGCTGCTGCGCTTAAGCACTTCGAAGATTCATTTTTATAAGTTCAAATTACCTATCGAGGATTACGGTGGCTTATAGCTTATTCTAAGTCTTCTAGTTCAAGGTTTTAGTTAAAATTATTGTAGCAGTTAGTAACTACTGCTAAATTTTTATTCATTATTTGGCGTGGAAAAGAACCCGTTTTTTTTTCCAGACATAAAGGTTACAAAGTACCAAGTGCACTAAAATACGACGGGCTCGGCCTAGACCACGCCGTCATCAATGAGCCCCCACTTGCTCAATGAGAATAGGGAGGCTGGAAGGAGAGAACGCTGTTAAACGTCCGCGGATCTCTGCTCCCTTTCAACGTTCACCATAGTAATAGTTTCTCCTCTGTTCCCTTGTAGAGTCGTGATCTGCACGTTGTAATAACCAAATTTTGCGGAAGGAGAAAACGGCTTGCTTTCCCCGTAAACATTCTCATTTTATTCAATCCAGGTTCTTGTCACTCTTTTGGCCAAATACTACCTACCTACCTCTGGTGTTCGTACGGCATCCGGGGACACGACGCCAACACCCTGGCGCTTCCAAATTCACCCCTGCCGGTTGTGAGTTGGTGGAAGGTGAAAGTGGTCCCAGAGAACCAGTGCACCTCAGACTGAGACTGGGGCACTTTCCTTCCCGCCTGGTCCTCTTTCTCTCTCTCGCCCGACGACGACAAAAGCCGACGACGCAGTTCTCGACCTACCTATTCCTCGACGTTCCCACCGCGGAAACATCTCTGTCTCTGTCGCTCTTTTCAATTACTACTCTTTAACCACGGGTACGTCCAACTGCTGACTTGGGTCGCTGACGACCTCCCTGACCGGGCGGTTACCGTGACCATCAGCGATCAGAATTCAGGACATGCATTCATTTGTCTGACATTTTCCCCCCATTGCAGTCGCCCGTACACACGGCTATCGTGGTTCGCTTTCTCTTTCCTTCGATTTCATTAGACACCTTATTCAACCCTTTCGTCACTTTGTCGATCTTCGACGCTCGGCCAATCTCTCCCGAATTTGCGACGACAAGCACCGCATCAAAAGAAAAAAGCAAGAGAACGCTCTACCGGCCACCCGCAGCCAGCACCGTAAGACTACGAACCCTCGTTTAATCCGGAGAAAGGAAGCAACGGGTGAGGATCAGCCTCAAACGACGACTAGTACTCAGGACCAGCGGACAGCCAACGCCTCCGGATTTTAATCGTTGAGATTGTGGACAGCGCTGGTTGTCCATGTCAGCAGCGTTCATTGGTTGGTGTTGACCGGAGGCATTGCTGTCGAAGACCCTTGGGTCCCTGTGGCGTCACTGGCTTCCAGAGATCGTCACCTTCTGCCTACTGAATCCTTACCAAACTTTCACAGACACGTCGTGTCATAGCAGACGGCAGTAGCGCAGCGAGACACCGCGACGGCACACGGCATCCGCGGTGTAGCAATCCAGGCCTTCGGGGTAGTACTTTCATTTTGAAGCCCAGGATTAAGCTCTTTGCTCCCTCCATCACTTCTCCGGGTACTTTCCGCGCGCGAACTCTTACTTTCCAAAATCCAGATCGAGACATCGAACTACCTCATCCTCATTACTACCATCGACTAGTCATTCTTTATTTATCCCACTCTTAACCTATTTGCTACTTTCTTATTCCCAAACCGCAGCCAAGAGAAACCGATTCAAACGGTCTCGTCAAATTCAGGCTCGTTTCCAGCTCTGTAGGTTTGCTGTCAGCTTCAGCAACCCAGCATCCAAGCACCTCCGCCAAAAAAACCTGTCAGTGCTTTTTGATAGGAGGTAGGTGCAACCTGACTTCACCACCAATTTCCCTAGTGCAGGTGCAAGTGGGCCGCGCTGCACCTTCCATTCCAGCTCCATCTTGCCTGGACGCTCAGCCTCTCTTCTCTCCACCAACAAACAACAAACACCGCGGAGACAAAGGAGCGAAGGGGAAAAGGAGCGCTCGCCATCACTTCACTGCCGCCTTCAAATGGCTGCAATCCAGTTCTAACAGCATATTTTGACATCCGAATCAGGCGTACAGGGTTTTTGTCTACCCAAGCTCTCAAAATCCGACACCTTACGCTCGTTTCACCCCATTATTTCTGTCTTCACCTTTTCGACTCGACTACCTTCCGTTTAATTTCGCTCCCCGATTCTTGACGCGCCTCGTCTTCGTCCTCGAACCGACCGACCGATCCAACCAAGAAAGTAATTCTTGCGATGGCCAGCGCCCAAAAATAGACTTTATCTGCAAATGCGACGCGACAGACAGTCGAATTCTATATCGTCAAAAATTCTCGGCCCAGCATCTTCAATATCAAGCATTCGCACCCAACAAACCCCCTTCCCCTGCTGAAATCACAGCAGCAACAGAGATGCGTTTGCCTATCGACAGGCGCCCGTCGGCGCGCCGTCACCATCAGTCCAAAATTCTGGCGATGGCAGCTATTGCCCCTTCTTTGACGAGTGCGATTCAATTCACCAAAGTCCCCGAGGCCAACCTCGACCTTTCGCAGCTGGGCAGGATCGGTGTGGCAGGCGACTTCAGCGGCATCTCCCTCTACCAATTTGAGGAGCAAAATGAGAAGCCTTATAACACGAATGGCAGTGAGTCACTGTTGGCTCAACTGCCCAATGGCGCATTCGCATCGATTATTTCAACTGATGCTTCAATTCACGACATGTGCACATTCACGCTTACCAACGGAGAGATGCAGGGAGTGGTAATTGGCGGTAATTTCACGAGCTTGAATGGCACCCAGTCCCAAGGCGTTGCTTTGTTCAATCCCAACACCACTGAAATCACTCCTTTGGCTGGTCTATCAGGCCAAGTTAACGCACTTCTGTGCGACCAAGAGACCAACACCGTTTATGTTGGAGGAAACTTCCGCGCTGCCAACTCGACTAACGCCATTGCATGGGTGGGCACTGACGGGTGGACTAACCTTCCTTTCGCTGGCTTCAACGGCCCGGTCTCCTCTATCACAAAGGCCTCCAATGGTCATGTTGTATTTGGTGGCAGCTTCACTGGCCTGGGAAACACCAGCACCCCCAGCACCCCGGATGGCCAGGTAATTAATCTTTCCACCGCCAACATTACTTCTGGCTCGAGCAGCACCACCAGTGGCTTTAGCGATCCTCGCAACATCATCTGCAAGACCAGTGGCGCTGATGGCTTTGGCAACACTTGGCTGCTGAGCGACAATTCGGCAGGATTCTGGCAAGCTACCTTTGGTTTCGGTTTCCAGCCTACAAAGCTCAGACTCTACAACACCCATCAGGATGGCCGTGGAACCAAGACGTTCCGCTTCACTGCCTTCCCGCTTGGGGGCATCCTCAACATGACCTACTTGGATCCCGCAACTGGCCAAAATGCGTCTTGTACAAGCGAGTGTCCTCTTACCGACAACAAGACTGTTACGTTCCAGGACTTCCACTTTGTGAATGTGGTTGGTATGAATTCGTTCAGGCTTGATATATCGGCGTTTTACGGCTCTGGCGGTGGTTTGAATGGTATCCAGCTCTTCGAGGATGATATCAACTCATATGCCATCAACGATTTCAATACTCCGGCCTGCGCTGATAGCGATACCAAGTCCTTTGCTACAAGTACTGGGCCGTGGTCAGTCTCGCCGTCTCAACAAAGCAGCTCTCAGTACTTGACTGCCAAGCTTTCCGGCACCATCTCAGCGAGTTCAGCCTCTGTCACCTTCCTTCCGGATCTGAAAGAGTCAGGCAATTATTCTGTCAACCTGTACACTCCTGGTTGCATTGGCGATGGCACTTGCCTGACCCGAGGCCAAGTCAACGTCACTGGCATCATGTCTAGTGGAAACAACGACAAGTTCACGACGTCCCTCTATCAGACCAATAATTTCGACAAGTACGACCAGATCTACTTTGGATACATCGAGGCAAGCTCAGCAGACGGCTTCCGACCTAGCGTTACTTTGACTCCTCTGGCCGGCCAGTCGCTTGACGAGATGACCATTGTTGCCCAGAGGGTCGGTTTCACTTTGATCAACTCTACTGGAGGGTTGAATGGGTTATTTGATTTTGATCCCAAGTCCGCGACTGTCAACACCGACTTCAAGAGCTCCAAGGTCAATCAACTTGGATCTTCATTCGCTTCTGGTTCTGCGGTCACTAGCCTGGCAACTACCGGCGACCTGGTCATTGTTGGCGGCAACTTCACATCCAAGGACGCACGCAATGTCATCGGTATCAACACTGCTAGCGAAGCGACCATGGCACTTGACGGCGGTCTCAATGGCGAAGTCATGTCCATGAAGCTTAACGGTACTCAACTCTTCGTTGGCGGGCAGTTCTCCAACACTCTGGACAACGCTGTCACTGGTCTCAACAACGTTGGTGTCTACGACACTTCAGCTAACACCTGGACTGCTCTCGGTGCCGGTGTTAATGGCAAGGTTAATCACGTCGTCCCTATGCTTGTCAACATTACCAGTGAGGATGAGCCTGAGCCGGTCGTCACTTTCACTGGCGACTTCACCGAGGTCAATGCCTTTGGAGACAACAAGGTCGTCGAGGTCTCCGGCTTCGCCGTTTGGGTTCCCTCTCAGAAAAACTGGCTGCAAAACCTCAGCGGACCTGTCCCTGCCTTCAGCGGCATTCTCACAACTGGAATTCTTAACCTTCCCGGCGGCGGATCCATCTACGCAGGATCGATGACTTCTGCCACCATTGCCGCTAACGGAGCAGTATCGCTATCCGAGAAGTTTGGTCAGTTCCCTGTGAAGATCCAGCCAGGCTCCACAAGCACCAGCTCAGTGAGCAAGCGCGACTCCGTCTCCAGCGGCAACGTCACTGGCGTAGTCACTGGTACCTTTTACAACGAGAACGGACGTAACATCACCATCCTCGGAGGTCATTTCACGGCTGTGGGAGCCAACGAGTCGACCGTCAACAACTTGGTGCTCATCGATGGATCCAACTCAAACACCATCAGCGGCCTTGGTTCCCAGATCCAGGACAACTCGACGTTCATCGCCCTTGCTGTCACTGGCGACATGCTGTTTGCTGGCGGGAACGTGCATGGGCAGGTCAACGACGCGGATGTGCGAGGCATCATCTCAGTCAACTTGCAGACGGCTTCTTTCAACAGCACTCAGCCCCCTGCTATCAGTGGAGGCAATGTAACCGTGACCGATATCAAGGTCCGCCCCGACTCTGGCGACGTCTATGTTGCAGGCTCCTTTGACTCAGCTGGAGCTCTTGGCTGCCCGGGCGTCTGCTACTACGATACCTCCCTCGCGGCATGGAATCGTCCTGGTGTTAATCTGGAAGGCACCGGCCACGCACTCATCTGGACAAGCAAATCACAGCTCGTGGCAGGTGGCAACTTCACTCTCAATGGAACGTCTGCCACAATGCTTGCCATGTACAGCCCCGATCGTCAGGCATGGTCTGGATACCCGGGAGAAGATTCCCTTCCCGGTCCTGTTGAGGCTTTGACAGCTGGATCGAGCGACCGTAGTCAACTTTGGGTTTCTGGAACCGCGTCGAACGGCTCTATCTACCTGATGAAGTACGATGGCTCTACCTGGCACTCCGCCGGGGTGAATCTCCTTCCTGGCACCGTCGTCAACAGCCTTCAAGTCTTCTCACTCACTGAGAACCATGACGGCACCGAAATCCTCGCATCGAATCAGGTTTTGATGATTACAGGTTCCATCGGTGTTCCCGGCTATGGCACGGCATCGGCCGCCACTTTCAACGGCACGGCGTTCAAGCCATTTGCCCTCACAATCCACGAAGGAAACACTGCAGGATCGATTGCAAGGATTTTTACCGAGAAGGAAGATTTCTTCACTGACAAAGGTTAGCTCAATATATTCTGTCCAAGCATGAAAAGCTGCTAACTCCTGGGTAGCCGGTCACTTGGCTCTTGGTTACGTCGTCCTCATAGGTCTCGGTATTTCCCTTGCTCTCATCTTCATCATGGTTATTGCCGGCATGGCTCTCGATCGTCTGCGTAAGAAGCGCGAAGGATACACGGCCGCACCCACATCCATGTACGATCGCGCCGGCGGTATGCGCAAAGTCCCGCCTCACGAGCTTCTCGAGTCACTCGGCAAAGGCCGTCCTGGCGCACCACATTTATAGCAGATATGAGGAGCGTTCTGGTTTCGGTTTTACGCCAGGGTTTTGCTTTCCGGCGTTTGGATTGGCATGGCGAGGGAAAAGAATATCATCGCGATTCGACATCTCTTACTGAGGGACGAAGACGGCATTGCCTTCACACCCTCACCGTGCGAAACACGACTCTCTAGCGGCTGTCTGTCGCAGCCTCAACCGATCGGCTGGGTCCTTCTCATGTACGATCTGTGGGGGAACAGCCTAATGGATCGCCTCGTTTTCTCGTTGCATTCGATTCTTCACGACCTGACGACCTTTGTTTAACGTCTACATGTTTATTATACCACCATGCGCGCCAAGCCGCTTTCTTTTCTCGAACACACTCTACAATGTTCTTCGCTGAACATGTATGCTACAGTCTGTACACTTTTTACAAATGGGCTTGTATACGCGTACAAAAACAATCGCTCGGACGCGGCTAATCGTCTTCGGTTTTCATTTTTCTTTTGGTATTTTGCGGTCTTATGGTCGAGTCATGGAAAAAGGAGTTCCCGCGGATGGAAGACGGAATGGGATTTTCGGAGAAGCTTCCTCCCCGGAGTGGGATGGAAAGGGACATCGTGTTTTCTAGGTCTCAGCTCGAGTTTGCATACATATTGCACTCGGCTTTCAAGAGACGAAATAAGGTAGCCCCAGCTGTTCGGCGATTAATCGTCAACGTAGCTTAATATTCCGAATTCGAAGAACAAAAGTTGACTAGCACACGCGTTAATCATCATCAAGTCTGTCTCTTGCGACACATGTGACAATAGAATCTATCGTCCATGATCGTCAACTTGTCCAACCGTGCGTGTTTGTGTGTGCAACGCGATCGAGCTTGTGGCTTTCCCCGGTTCGCCCTCAGGGCAAAGGAATGTCTTAGACAACCGCCATCAGGACGCCTCATGTCTCGCCTTGCGTGCCCTGTACGCCGTTAGAAACTTTGTCGTCAACGCCATCATCGTTTCATTCTTTGCATTACTCGGTGTTGGTGGTGGCTGTTCGCGTTTCCGGAGCGTGCGATCCTCCTCACGGTCATCACCGTCGGTGTGTCGACTCGACAGACGCACAACCCACCCCATATGGTGTTTCTATGCTCGCATCTACTCACTCCTTTGAGCCCCCTTTCCTTTCCTGTCCATCCAACTTCTCTTCGAGCTTACTTCCACTCGTTTGCAGCGGCGACCACCAACAACTGAGGTTCATGCCAAGGCGAGGCGCGAGCGCGCGTGCGAGAGAGAGAGAGAGAGAGAGAGAGAGAGAGAGAGAGAGAGATATTCGCGTGGAACGTACGATGAGTGGCGCGTCGAGGCCGATGATGTCGCGGGTCTAGTATCGCAGAGGCGTCAAATCTCTGCCCGGTTGCACGGAAGCAACTGTGTAAGACGTTTCCCGTTGATTTGTGGTGTGTTTCCTTCCCCGCCCCCCCGTTCCCTTCACTTGATGAATTTCACACGTTTGGACGACCCGGGCCTGTCTCGTCGCATCTCTCACGGCGGTTACCACATGATTGGAGGACGCTCGTGACATGACTTTATAGGCAAAACACTAGAGACGATGTGGGGCGAGGTTGTCATCGGGGATGGGAGTGTCATTGTGGTTACGTGCCATCAGAGACGATATGTCACTGTATTTGAGATGTTTCGTGGTGGGTTGAGACAATGCTAGCTGCATGAGGGCGAAGCCCGTGATGATGGTGGGCATAGGGTTTGTGTAGATTTGTCTCGCTGCTTGAGGTGTCCAGAGGTCCCGCGAATGCATCATTGCGAGTTTGCTGAGGCTACAGCTTCGTGGGGTTAGCAAGATCCTGATAGTGCTTCTTGAGAGCCCAAAGGAAACAGCAAACGTAAACTTGGAAAGCTATCGGACTTGAGCAGCAGTCGAGATGTGGATCTGAAGCCGCGCTGTGATGACCAACCCGAGTGCGAGACCAGTTTCGTCTCGCGACGGCAACCCCATCTCACTTCGATCCAGAGGACATTCGGTTCTGTCCACAGCCCGAAGTTGGTCGTCAATCGGGTGAAATGGAATTGCGCCGCAATCTACCATCCACTCATTAGAATCAGGGCATATTGGCCCCCCCGTATTGCGCTACCCACAGGGTCTTCATTCGCATGGTGTATGAAACTTTCGCTGGTGACGTTTGTCTACAGGCCTTCCCGTTTATCGAGGCCATATTGATCTCACATCGGCCAGACGTGCCGGGACCCTCCGCAGCCCCGAATGGGTCCGGGTCAGTCTGCCTCAAATTGAGGCGATACACTCCCGTGTCACCAGGCTCGCAGGCACCGTCAAATTGGCGATGATGATGGCTGCCTAGGCTGAAGACCCCTCTTGTGGCAAATGATTGAGGTAGTAAACAAGGTCATCTATCATCTGGAAAATGTCGCACACGGAAGGGTCGTCTAAAAGCCGAGGCGTGTGGACGACGGATGAGATACGTTCGGAGAGGTATTGTGCGGTTATGATACCGCGGTACCCTAAGGATACAGACGGCGGATAGAACCTTGATGGTCTCCCCTCGTCCGTTTGCGCAACGCCGATTGCGGCCCCGTTGTCTGATTTGAGCGGTGAAGGAGCCAGCGCTGCGGGGACTGGCAAGGACCGGGGCGGGACGCTGTTCGCTCTCACAGACGATACGGCTCGGCGATTGGGCATGTACACAGAACGGGTGGTTTAGTGGTATACTTCAGTAAACGGCTATCTGCCACCCCTGGAACTCAATCCATTGAGAATGGAGGCGGTCCGGTAATTTTTGTGGTGGCGAGCAAGGGGTAGATAGACCGGTTATGAAAGGGCTGTATAAGTGAGAGCAAATTTTATCTCAGTGCCGTACGGACGCTACAAGGCAGGCCGGGTGGTGGTGTCGTGCAGCATTCTGCATTGGGGATGGGGTGTGCAGTGTTGCGTCGCCAACAGAAACCAGGGACGAAAGCGTGCTGGGCCGAGTGAGGATAAGGCTTCCATGCTCTCAAGGGCCAGGATTCTTTGTCTCTTCTGGGATGCCGTCTTAGCTGATGCGAATATGTGGTGATTGTTAGTGGAGGCGAACACCTAAGGTGGCCGTAGGCATGGGTGGTATTCACCTCAAACAGTGGCCGTGAACGGCAGCCCCAGACGGCTCCCCGTAGACGGCGCCCACCGGGCCACGCCTGGCAGCGGCAGCGGGTAGCGACAGCGGCAGACACATGACAAAAAGCACTGCAGCACTCAAGTCAGGCCAAGGCCAGGCCAAACAATGTTGTCTGCGTGAGATATATACATGAGGTACGCAGTATCGGTTCTCCGCCTGCACTGGGGCAGGGAGCGTTTGACTTGGGGGTTGCAAAAGCATGGAGCAGACGGCAGTCGAGATTTTGGCAGAGGCGGACCTGGGCCATGTGTGCCACGGAATGAAATCGTCTTGGTCGTCTTGAAGCGCAGCAAACAGGAAGGTTGTGTCTGCAAGGAGGCGTTGATTTCGTTCAAGGTGTGTCAAACGTAGTAGGGGCTGAGGGTAAGGCGCACTTTGTCGAGAATACTAGTCCACAGCAGACTGCGAGGGTGAGATGAAGAAGAGGCAGTGCAGGACGGCTGGCGCCCGTTCCGTATGTTGTCGTCTGGCACCTCATCATGATGGTATTTACCGGAGGGTGAACATGGACATCTAGCAGAATGCCATGTTTTGGTTTGGTTTGGTCGGCCAGAGGGTGTGTGTGCTTCTGTTCGTTCCTCTGGCGGTTTAGCACCGCGGCAACTGTTCCCCCAAAAGGCGCTTGGGATATACGCTAGTGTCTGTACGTAGTGAGGTAGGGACAGGTGGAATAAGATCGCACGCCCCCTGGTATAAGGCACCTAAGGTACCTAGGCTCATTAAGGTAAAGTGGTCTAAAGCAACTGTTGCCGTTGAACCTGGAGGTCAGGAATATGCCTCCACCGTTTCCCCCTAAGACATTTTCCGCAACCCAAATATATCACGACTACCCATAACTTACTTAGTTTTCGTCTCAAAAGACGAAGTGACAGAGACACGGATGGCGAAACAGACACGGGCATCCCTACTAAGCTATCAGGGGAAGATGCCAGATGGGAGCTGAGGTTTGGCACAGCAGATGCTACCAATTTAGGCGGGCCAGCGGCAGATCTGGTGTTTCGAGAAAGTGGAGATCCGAAAAAGAGTGGAGTGCGTGGGCGAAAAATAGAAACTAAAAAAAAGGTCTTTTTTTTTTTTCTCCCTTCGACATGCAGTTTGATGAGATGAAATGCGTGCGCAGGGAACATGAAACTTCGGCAAAAGGGAAAGGATGCCTGCGCCGTATAACAAAATATGTCGCCTAGGGTTTTTCGGTGGACCGCTACTGCCAGTAGCAGGGGTGCGCAGCAGGCACAACGTTGATGACCCCGAGATGTGCTATTCTGTGCTGGGCCTGCACTTGCAGGCCGGAGAAGAAGATCTCGAGAGCTTAGGATGCATCATGTACCTTGGCTGACCAAATGGTTCCCTCTAAGAAGGGAAGTGTTGTCTACTTAGCTAGCCACATCTGGCTCTTGCATTCCCCTTCGGCCATAGCTCGGGCCAAGACTTCCCCATAGACAGATGGCGTGTGCGTATCGGCAAAGTATCGCGGCAAAGTATCGCGACAAAGTTGCGGGCAAGATGTCCGTCGAACGAATCATTGGGCTCCAACTACGCCTCGATGGTCCCCAGGGCGGCCGTGGCACGATGACGTTTGCGGTTGCCGCATGCTGCTGGGAATACCGCTGAGGATTTATCCCCGCTTTGTGCCATGATCTGCAGCCATCGACGTCACTACTGCTGGGATCTTAATTCTAACGACGAACCACGACAGCCACTTACACGTCCAGTAGCGCTCGCATTACCGGCCGGGCGTGCTTGCCGATTGGGGTGCAAGGGACCCGTTGCGATGTTTACTAACAATGTTGACTGAGTATGTTTGTTCTGCCCATGATTTCATTGCATACTGGGAAGTTGGCGGTGTGTTTAATCAATGTGACGATGACTTGCATTAGTGACGGAGCTGTTAGTGATGTCTTTCTGCAGCTGCTAAGACGGGTTCCCTTATCTTCCAGGTATGCGAATGTTTTTAAGACCGGGATGCCAAAGCACGACCAGCCTATTCTCATCCGGCCTTACTATACCTCCATAAGGATTAAATATATTAGTATTATCTTGTACTAATTATCTTAGGTATAATATATAGAAGTCCCCCTTTAATTACTTAATAACTTATATTTATAAAAGATACTATATAATTAAATTATATAAGCTTTAGTTTATAATTATAATCCTTCTACTTAATATTCTATAAGAGGAATATACTTTGAAGAATATTAGCTATTTAGAATTTGTATAGTTATATTATAGGCTAAAGTAATATGCTAACGTTTTTAATCCTTATGGAGGTATGGAAAGGAAGTCTCGCCTAATAACTCTGCCTCCTGAGCATTATGATGAAGTGATGGTAAGACCAGCAAGAATCCTGAGGTCTGGGACGGGGTGAAAATATACCACCCCATCCCATCCCAACCTCCCAGGGCTGTCTCCATTTCCCCATACTCGAATCCTTACCGCACCCCTCATCGATGAGGCCTTTCGCAGCACATGGCTTCGTTGCGTGGCCAAAAAAAAAGAAAAAAAAAAAAAAAGCATCAGCCAAAGAACAGCCAGCACATCATCGAGACAGTAACAGCATCATATCAGGCCTCAGTCATGCAGAGTCTCTCCATCGAACCGGCTACCGCCAGCGCCTCGCACATGTGTCCTACCGCATCCACCTTTCTCTGTTCAGAGAGTCCGGGGCGCACGCGGTCGCTCCCACGGCTCACTAGGAACAGCAAAAAGACCCTGAAGATCCCATCTGACAAGGCGTCAGCCATGCCCCAATCCAACGCCGGGGCTGCGTGCAGCTAGTCGTGCTAGCGCCACCGCTTGTTAAACCTCCGTGTCATTCTCCGGCCGTCAAATGGTCCGTCGAGGGCGCCGTCGCGGTGCGGTGCGCTACCGTACCGCTGCAGTTGCGCACACATCACCTGGCATGCCGCGCTGCTAGTTCCTTTTGATTCTTAGTTTGCTCACGAATTACACCTCCTCTTGGCGTGGCAGGGAGCCCACTGTTACCAGCGTGAGCTGAAATCGCATAGGGCAGTAACAGAGGAACCCTTCTCGCGCTAACATTTGAGATGCTGGAGGAGGTGTACGAATACGCGCGCGAGGCACCGTGCAGTACTGCACTAAGGCAGGACCTACACCTGCACACGCACCAGTCCGCTTGCCCCCACCATAAGCAGCCCAATAACCGCCTCCAATAAGGGCGCATGCTTCGGGTCACCATACACAACAGGATGCGGAAGCAAAGCCCGTCCTGACCCGGCAATGACGTTGGTGATAGCAGGGGAGTTTACACGCTTTCGCCCTGAGATGCGGACATGAGCCTTGACACGTATGCGATACTATCACCGAGGCAATTGCCCTGAGCATTCGCCTCTATGCAATTGTGACAGCTTGATTCAAGCATTGAGAGCGCCAGCGGCGTATCGCGAACAGATATTTTGATGTGCCTCTCGGGTTCGCAAAGACGTAACGTACACCCCAAGTCCTCGCAATCCTTTTTGGCTGCTGTAGGACCCGCAGGAATGGAGCTAAGTTGTATCCCAAAAGTCGTTGACATTTTGCCGCCTCGCCGTAAGAAAGTTGGCGCTTCTACTCAGCTCTGTTTTCGTCGAATCGGGTGTGTCCTCAGCAGTGCATTAGTCAAATCCTGGATCATTGCTTACAGTTGACCACTTCTCGCGGGCTGCTGGCGATGGATGTGACATCACAACGCTCTCCAAGGATCGAAACAGCGCAAGAGAGGTTTCTCAAAGGAGCTTCCATCTTGTCGCGACCAGGAATCCTCGCAGACCGATCGTCCAAAATCGAATCAAATGTCGACCTAATGCGGCCATAAGGGCGAACACAGTGTATGCGCACACCAGCCCCATAAAGGCCGACTTCCCGCTGCGATGCCCATGACGGAGGCATCGTCATGGCCTGAGGCATCAATCCTCTGACCGGTGTTTGGACCATTTCAAAGTCCAGCATCGCGGGGGTCAGTACCTAGCTACCTTAAGGTACCTACCTTATCCCGCAAGAGTCGCCCCACCGAGGCACCGCCATCCAATCATTTCCATTCAACCCACCATCAAAGCTTGATCGAAGCTTGACTTCAGCTTGCATCACGAAGCAGGAAATGATCAGAGACGTTCCTACTTCCAACGGACTTGCCCGCTGCCTCGACGCGTGCTCCTGTGGAGAATCCGGCATCTTACTGAAACACGCGCGTCCACTTTTCCTCTGGTTGTGCCCAAGTTGGAGACTGGAGCCTTCCGTCCCGCCCAAGGCTGGGGCAATGCAATCGGATGCTAAGGGCAACGACAGCGGCCCCAATATCGCTCGATGGCACCGTGACAGATCTGGGAACTTGGGACTTGGAACGGCATCGGTTCGGATACACGCGGTCGATGCTCCATTTCTACGCGGGTTGCGCATTCCGAGTCCGATACTCATTGAGTACAAGACTCCAAGACAACCGCCCACTTATCGTCAAGTTTCCAACGTGGACGCCGAAAGCGTTACAAAACAACGCTTGGGCCTGAGCATCCCAAACCAGGCCTGCCAAGCTGGGAACTCCTTTCCAACTGTTTCTCTGCCTCATCTTGTCTGCCTTGGCTGGATGTGTACACCACTCAGCAGCCCGTCCAGCGTCTCCATCTGTCACGGTTCCAGCATCGCCATCCCCGGCCTATCTATTCTTCTCCAGCCTATCAAATTCATCGGAGTCCGTCTTCCTTGCTAAGGTATTCCTTCACAGCATCCCAACCCCCATTTCCTAGCCTCAAGTTTCTCGAAATCCTCATCTCATCTCAAGATGCAAGTTGCACGTCCTCCACTCACATTTTGGTCCTCCAGATACCCTGCAGCTGCCAGTCTCCCCGAACCTGCAATCGAGTCCAGCACGCTGCGCGATCTGCGTCTTTGCCTTCCTCTGTGACTCTGGTTCTATACAGTCGTCCCTACCTTAATATTGAACCTTAATGCCCCCGAGGCTCGTCCTGTAGCTTCATCGGACGCGCATACAACACAAAGTAGTGCCGGCCTTGCGGCAGAATGGCAGATTGGCTTTCTAGTGGCCCCTCGGCTTGCCTTTGCACCATCTATCCACCGCACCAAGTTATTAGCGTATGCTGTTTCATCCCAGGACGCCATGGCCATTGCCATCGTCCACAGCCGTTGTCCAGCAAGCCTAGTCTAGTGCCATCTTAAATGATCTCATATCCTCGCTCTCCGTCAAACTAGACAAGCACGTACCCGATTCGCTGTTGCAACTAGACGACACGTCCTACGCAACTCTGGTTCCATCCCCTGTAGCCTTTTTCTGTAGGCTGCCCCGAGCCTCCGCACCGAAACCCCTCCGTCATGGCAAAGGGAAGCTGGCAGCAAGTCAGCCCTCCTTCACCTCGTTACATCTTTCCGTTGTCGCAGCACTTCGATTCAGTTGCCGCAACGGCGCCTGTTCCCAAAACAAAAACCCGCCGCTAAGGTGCCCGGACCAGCTGACCTTGGATGTGGGTCGTCCCTTGAGCCTCCATTTTCATAGGATGGACTTCTTGTCTTTTTCAACTCCGCTCCAACTTCCTTTATCCCCCGTGCCCCCTTCTCCACGTCCGAATGAGAAGAACACCCGAACGAAGCATTTGCTTCCTTCGGGGCAGGGAGGGGACGATCTCGCCCGTCCGTGTGTCTATATGTCTAAGTACAGATAGAAGCCAAATGCCTAGCCGCTTAGCAAAGTGCGTCCCCCGCATAGCGTACCGAACGCCACTGTGGTGAGAGATAACTGCGCTGATCTCTCACCACGCGGCAGCTCCCCCTATCTCTTCACGTGAACCACACGCACGCACACACATAAACAACTGTTAGTGATATACCACCACACAACCCCCTTTCTTTGAACAACATAGGAAGATCAGCGCGGCATCCTTCCCCTTCCATTAAGGAGGTCCCCGTTATTCTGAACTACTCATTCATGGCATTCCCAGGCTGTGCCAGAAAAAAAAGGAGTTTAAACTTATCCCTTCCATAGGATAAGCTTGCTTCCTTTTTGTTCTCCTCAGCTGCGCTAAAAAAAAAAAAAAAAAAAAAAAAAAAAAAAAAATTTGCTGCTGAAGCCTTTTCCAACACCTCACATCTCAGCCCAAAATCACACATCATTGCCAAAAAGGACGATGTCGCATACCAAGTGGCGAGTCTATGAGAGCTGAAACTCAGGTGCCTCTTTTAGCTTACTAAATAACTATGTTGCGGGGGAAGAATAAGATGCATGTACGCGCGTGCTCCCCCTTTGACCTCTGCCTATTGGCGCGCCTCCTTAGCTTCACTGCTAATGGGGATGATATCGCCTATGCGCCATGCGTGAGATGCGTATTGTCGTTTTTCCCCATCTCGGTGACTGCAGAAAACGGCCTAACCCCCAAAATGTTGTGTAGTCATCCATTCCATCTATCTGAAGCTTGACTTGGCTGCAACTAATCGATTGAAACCCTTCCCGCGCTCGCTCGTGTGTAGCACAATCTATCCATCACTTTGTGTTTTCCCCTCTCTCTATTAACCGCCTTCCTGTCGATCTTTTTTCAACATCCAATCTGTATCCCATCGACTGCGAGATGACGTCGGTACATCCAGATGCGGAGATGTAGCCAATCGGATGTTAGTAGGCCCCTTTTTTAGGCTAATTAAGATAATTAATAACTAGTACTTCTATTTACTAGAGATTCTATATATAGAAGTTATACTAGCAATCTTCGCTATTATATATAGCAACGTCGCATTTAATATAGCCTATCCTCGAGTACTTCTACTATATATACTAAGTAAAGCTATTCCTACTAATATAACCTAATATAATCCTCTCTTTTATCTATAATACCTAGCTATAAGTAATATAAAGCAATAAGACCTTCCTACTACCTCTTAAGTAGCGTTGCTAGGGTACTATATTATTCCTACAATCTAACGCACGCCTTAGGCGTGCCTTCTAGCGAGCTTCTGATAATAGTCTATATATCTGAATTAGCTAGGTAGATAGTAGTCTGCGTTATTCATATTAGCTCTCCTCTTAGCGCTACTTAGGCTGCCCCTATAGCTATAGAAAGAAGGTATTAATAATAATAATCTCGAGAAGGAAGTTCTAAGCAATTGCTTGCTAACTACCCCTTCTAATTAGTTAGTTAAAGTTATAATATAACCTTATTTAATCGCTCGTATCGACGCTATTTATATAGTAATTATATTTATTAATCGCAAGTAGTATACTGAGATCCTTCCGGACGTCGGGCCTGAAGACCTGCTACGCTATCCTTTTTACTACTATATCTCCAGCTAGCTAGCGCTAGTTATAGATAACTTTAGAGGTCTCCTAGAAGACTATTATAAGGAATAAAATAAGCGTATTATCTTTCTAAGTAAACTAGTTAACTTATAAAGTAATAGGACGAATAGATTAGTATAGATATTAATACTAAAAGCTATTTATAGCAATATACTTACCTATCTACTATAGAGATTATATAGATTTAACCCTAGGGAATACCCTTACCCTCCGTCTCCTTCTTAGCAATAAGAAGGTTATTAATACCGCCGTCCTTCTAGCAGGTCCCTATAGCCCTGATATTCTAGGCCCGGAGGGCCTGGAAGAGCTTCACCGAGGCGAATAGATTATCGAGAAAGACGTGGTAAGTAGCTAATAGGAAGAGGGCAAGTAGCGATATTACTACCTGCTACGTTAGTATTAACGCTATCTTCTAGGCCTCCTTATCGCTAGCCGCTAGCCGGGCTTATAGCATAAGTCTATATAGCCCGTCGCTATATATATGCTATAGCTACTAGAGGCAATACCCCTTCTGCGCTAGTATCTATATCTTAAAGCTATTCGGGATTAGCTTTATTAGTATTATTATTATCTCTATAGAGCAGCCTATAAAGCAGACTATTGCTTTATTAATAGTGAGATTAGAGCTAGCTCGGTAGAAGCAATCGCTAGTATCTTAGATATATACTAACTACTTATTAACTTATTAATATACTTTTAGTATCTAATTCTTATAGGGCTAGTACTAGCCCCGCGCTAGTAGCACTAGGTTAGAGACCTTTGAAATATTAAATATTTAGAGCTGCTAGAGGAGGAGTTAGAAGTAGTCTCTTATAATATATTAGGTAAAAGGATAAATAGGATCCTCCTTCTCTTAGCTAATTAACTAATATCTAGTTATTTAAGATTTAAGGTATAATCCTATATAAATAATAATACCTAAGAAGAGGTAGATTTTACTTATAGAAATTAGCTTCTACTAATTACTTTAAGATAACTTCTATAGAAGCCTGAACTTTATAGAGAGTAATATTATATTAGTCTACTCTACCTATTAGCTTATAAGGTCTGCTAGTATAAATTCTTAGAAGAGATCTAATAGCTTCTAGGGAAGTTCCTATACCTCTATAAGCTAATATAATACTTTGAGAGGTATAAACTCTCCTAGGATACTAGGTTTAACCTCTAGAGGTTCTTAGGGCTAGATAGTTGTATTATTATACTTCTCTAGCATATACTCTATAGTATATGCTATAAAGAGGTCTTCAGGTAGTAATATAAATATATATAACTTCGCAGAGCCTATAGAAGCATTAGAATCATTAGAATCTATTATAGTAATAGCTTAAAATAATAATTTAGCTATATATAGCATATAAAATTCACGGGCTAATATAACGTGGCTAGATATACCTAATATAGTGAGGGGAAAAAAGGGGCCTTTTTGTGGGCCATATGTACCGACGTCATCTCGCAGTCGATGGGATAGGACACCCGGCTATCTTGAAGAAAGACCCAGTCAAGTTTTAAAACTATCCGTCATGAGTGGAGGACGTTGAATGCAGCTTGCTTCTATGGTTGTGTTCAAGGCATATATGTGTGGCAATGCGGAGCCCTCAGCCGTCAAATACCTTTTTTTCCCCTGGGCAAAGTTGACATGGACACATGGGCACAGACATGGGTGCCATGTTGTGGTTTTGAATCGTTTTGTTTCGTTCGCACTACTAATATATTATACTATTCGCGACAATATGTATCGCTGCGTCCATGTCCAGTGAGGTTTCCCAATTCCAAGTGATCCTAGTTCCCCCCCTCCTTCCGCCACCAGCTCACTCCCAAAATAAGACCAATGAACCTGCCCAAATCTCACAGTGTTCCCGTCAGTCGCAAGTAGTTGTGGTCATAGCAATAGCACAATGCCACCCAAAAGAAAAAACGACCCAAACGATGCAAACTAAGATGCCATTGGCATTTAGTTTAATGGGTATAATCATCCCGTGAAATAGCTAGTAGTACAGGCTCGCCCTCTCTCATGCGTCTTCTTTATTTCAAGAGACCATGCGTATGGATGGGTCGAGATTAAGAGGCCAAACCCAAGATCTCTCCTTCGGTTCGTCATCTAGAACTGCGTCCCTTGGTAAGCAACCAATTGTCAGGGTGCAGGAAAAAAAAACATGATGAGCGCACAACAGGATCAACTGAGCGATGATAAAAGAAAGAAGAGACAAAGGAAAAAATGTGGAAAATAGCAGCAGCCCGGTTATCCTTTCAACGCCGAGGGTGAGGGTATCGCCAGGTTCTCCGTGACCATTTGGAGATCTTCCCCTTTTAAACATCTCTTACAACCGAAAAGCACAAAAACGTGGTTGGTCCGGCACCAACCTGCCCGGTCCTATGGAGAAGTGGGTGTGTTGCGTGGTGTGGGGTTGAGAGATCGACAGTGAAGTGAATCCTCGCCCATGCCCACGCTTCCTCCTCTTTCCCATCCCCCGTCCCCTATTTTTCTTTCGCGCCGTTGCAGAACGATAGGACGCCGATTCCGCCTCCATGTTCCTGAGTCCGTTGGCCCAGGTAGTCGTCGTCGGAAATTCGAAAAAAAAAAAAAAAAAAAAAAATTGGTGGAGATATTCCAACATATCATGAGACACGCTTTATGACGTTGAACCGAAGTGACAACCCAACCACCAGTTCCTTTGTCGTCGCCCGACTTTTGTCTTTGTCTCTTCCGCTCGCAGATAGATGGATATTAAACGAGGGTAGTGAAAGGTATCATGTATACCAGAAAAGTAAATAATGAGAATCGTCTAAAAAATCCCAAATGCCGTGCCAATCGATGAGGTGCAGGATGTATGAATAGTGTCGAGAGTGGATATGGAATGCTGATCATGACTCGAACTGGAAAAATTCGTGATCTCGTACTAGCCTTGCTCGCTGCGGTCCGTCTCGACGATTGAAGAATGCGACGCAGGTTTTTCTGCATGTCGATAAGAGCGAACAAGACGCTTCAATTCGCCGTAGGCGTGGATTAGTCGGAGTGGTGGTCCTCGGAGCCAGCCTCTGATCTGGCATCGCCCTTGTGCACCTTCTTGTGCCTCCTGAGGTTTGATACAACAGAGAAGTGTCGCCCACATCCTTCCACCTCACAGGCGAATGCTGCGACTTTGTCAGTTTGGTTTGTCAGAGTAGGTCCCAGTAGCACTTACGCTTCTCGCCGGTGTGGCTGTACATATGTGTCTGAAGAGACGAGGGCCTGGTGAATCGCTTGTCGCAAACCTTGCACTTGTGCTTCTTCTGAGTGCTGGAAGACACCTTGGAACTGAACTGGCCCATCATCGACTGAGGAGCCGGAGGAACTTGAGCTGCCATCAGACCGTGAGGCCGGGGCAACGTCCTGGAGGTGACAGACTCGATGTCTGATCCAGCGGTGGAATAGTCAGAGACGGAGTCGGCGCCATAGTAGTTGCCAAATCCAGAAGCAGAAGAGACGGAAGAGCTGGTAGAGTGGGTAGAGGGAAATCCGTAGGAGTCGCCGGAACCCCTGTCACTGCGCGCACCGTAGATGTTACGTGGGGTCTCTTGGCTCATGGCGAGCATGCCATGGCTTGCATCGAGGGCATCGGCAAAGCTTCTGCGTTCGTCGTGGTGTTGAAGTCCTCTGTTGCTAAAGTCAATCATTGAGTTGCGATGTGGCCGGGCCAGGACAATAGGGTCCGGAACGTCGACCAAGGAAGTTGAGGGTACTGACGAGTGAGAGAATCTCCTGGATTGCCCAGATTCCGGGGCGAGAGCGAAGGTAGAGCGCATGGGAGCGGGTGCGTATCCCAATGTCTCGTAAGGAGTGGGCGAGGCGGTGTATGAGCCGTTGGCGGGAGAAGCGGCCGTCGCGTAAGGAGCGTCACCGTAGGCAGGTGCCGAGGTGGCAGCCATGCGGTTGATACTGAGGATATCTTGTGGAACAGTGAGTAAGTCCGTCCTAGGCAGAGGGTCTGCCATGGGGAGACTACCTGCTGAGGCTGCCGTCACGGGGATCTGCCCGTAAGAACCCAAAGATGAGGCATTGCTGCTGGTGCTAGTACGAGCAGTATGTGACCTGTCCAAACCCAAACCGGAGCTGAGACCGTGACCGTGACCGACCGCATACAAGCCGTTGGGTGCTTGAGGGGACGACGAGGGGTTGGCCCAGGGGTTTGAGAACTGGGGAGAGGTGGACGAGGTTGCGTATGAAGACATGTGGTCGAATGTGTTTAAAGGTCCGAATCGTTGTTGGTGAGAGTCTAGTGTCATAGTCATGATCGGTGGTGGTGGTTGTGGTTGATGTGAGATGGGATGACGAGATGTCCGTCAAGAAAGCGCTGGTGGGATAGCGTTTGCTGATCAGATGCGAGTTTCCGACTGTTGAAGAAAAGCCAAGTCGTAACGCGGATCAAATAGAGCTAGATGATCCCGTGGTAGTTTAGATGCTGAGGATGGGGGATCAGCGAGGTTTAAGTGTGTGCCTGTGGACTACTGACACACGACTATTTGAACCAGTTGAGAGCTGAGACCAATCGTTTGGGCCGAGCGAGCAAGCAAGAGTCGTATGAAGCTTGTTGCACGGTGGTCAGCGGGACATGGGAGAAGTGTGGAGTTTCCTTCTCTGTAGACAGCTGTGACGACTCCGACTCAGTGATCGACAGCGCCAATATCCCGTGGGAAAGAGGCCGAGGCGGACAGGGTTGGGGGCGATTAGGTAGGGTAGCAGGCTGGTTCAGATTGGAACCGGGGGGCAGGCTGATGATGAGGAGCCTGGGAGCGAGGGTGGATGGGATATGTGTTGATGTGAATGCGGATGTGGATGAGCGAGAGCGGGGCGTGGACAGGCGGTAGTGCGTAGCGTGGTGTGCCGCAGCGTAGTGAGAGGAGAAGAGACGGTGGGCCCAATTTTTGGCAAGACGACCAGGAGAAAGGAGACCTGGAGTATAGTACGCCGGGGACCACTCGAAATGGGAGAGAGATCTGCGTTGTCGAGGACAATTTGGTGAAAAGTCTCGAGGTCAATTGGGGAGCAGTAACAGGGACCCCAGATGTCCAGCAGTGCGGTGTAATGCAAGGACGGACGGCTGTGAGGTCAGCCGGGAAGAGACGAATGTCTGCTTGGTGATTTTGGCCTGTCCACTCTTCGAAGATCAAATGGTGGGGTTGACCGTGTGTTTCCCTTGGTAGCGGGAGGTTTGTCTCTTTTCCCCCCTTCTCTGATAATGCTGCTACTGCTACTGCGGAACGTCGACCTTTGATGGAACGATGAAGCGAGGCGAGCAGGGCGAAGCAGAGAATAGAAGGCGGAGCGCGTCTAAGGACGTTGTGTACTTGGTTTGGAGCGGTTTGAGGTTGGTTGATGGAGCTGATGATCTTCTGATGATGAGCGTTCAGGAAAATTGGGTCAAAATTATTGTAGGTGTCGCTCAGATGATGGGAGGCGAGGGAACAACGCTTTTACGTCTGGTGGTTCCGGCTCGGGAAGGAGAGACAGGAGATGAAGCTATGATGTCGGTTTATTTGGTGTTAAGGTACGTTATGTGGAGCGATGAGGGAAGGGGTGTGGGTGTGCAAGATGTCGAGAGGGGAGGGGTGCGGTGGATGATGAGAGGGAAAAGAGGGCAGGATTGTGAAGGGTCCAGGGCACTTACACTGGCAAGGTAGGGTATCGTTTGCCAGGATGGGATGGGGGGTTCGAATTTTGGGGAGGGAGGAGAGGAATGACACAGAAGGAAGGGAAAGCAGAACGGAAGGAAGGGGGTAGGTGCAGGGCAGGTACCAAGTGGAGTGGACATGGTCACGGCCGTCCTGGCAGCACTACCGCAGTACCTACCTTAGTTTTTCACATATCGCAGTATCTATTACGCAGCAAGAGTACCTACCTACCTAGGTAGCGGCGTACTCACAGGTGACGAGTGGGCAGAGACAGAGCAGCACCTCAGACAGTGGTGGTCTCTCTGCAGACCTGTGCAATGTGCCTTGGAGGTGCTTTGGGTTGCCAGCACCGTCAAGGCCATGCCTGTACAGCAATGATACCGCGGGAGACACCAACTACTAGCCAAAAGCAGGGCTACCACAGCCGCAACTTCGTCCCGTTTATCCACCACAAAAGTACGGCTGAAGTACCTACCTTCCTTACGCACCTCCATCTGACCTAGTACTTTGGACAAGGCTAGCAAGCGCAAGCACTCGTACTCTCCTCATCCGCTGCCCTCACTCTATGCTGCTACACCACGTAGGGCAAAGTGCAAGTCCAAAATGGTGCCGGTATCTGGCTCTCCCGCTCGCCATCGCCTCTAGCGCCACGCTATGGAGGACGAGGAGCTCAGTTCCCCCCGTCTGCCAACCCGAGCAATGTCCGCCGCACTAGCATGGCCAGTGGGTTATGGTGTCGTGAAGTAGGTAGGTAGGTCCAGTGTCAGGTAACGTAGGATAGCCCAGATACACTTTTCCCCCGATAAGTCCAAGAGCAGCGACGGCTCGCAGAGTCCAACGAGAAGTAGCACCACGACAAACGCCACTGATGATGGAAAGGCATGGGCAGCAACCCCGAGGGGGTGGGGGGCAGGGCCGGAGCTTGTCGGTGGGTGGGCTCCTTTCTTGCGCATTCGCGGTCTTCGACTGGAGGAGAAGCATGTACTCTAAGGTAGGTACTTTGCAAGAGTCCTGTACTGCCTCGACCATGTCAACTTGAAGGTGAGATGGGTGTGTGCTTTCTGGTGTCTGGGTATGCAGCAAGTCTTGTTTCGGCTGGTACTTGGGTAGGCGGGCGTCTCAAGCCCGAAGTAATCAGTCAATCGCGAGTGGGATATGCAGGGTCTTTCGCAACAACAAAATACAAAAAAGAAATCCAACCACTTTCCGCTTCCGCAAAAATTCATACATGAGAAAGAGCCCACCATGCCAGACACGTAGCCAGTCGCCAGCACCATAGCCAAATTGAGACTCCCATGCCTTGACTCGGAACGGCGGTGCTTGCCTTAAGTCCCTTCAGCCAAGCTGAGAGGGATTCAGATACTTTATTCTGACGAGGGCGTGGTGAGATGGATGGCTTGGAAGCCGGGATCTGGCGTTCCGGCCAACAGCCAGTCGACGACATTGAAATATGATATCTGCACTGCAACAGACAGCTACTGCATACCAGGCGCCCAACGACGACGAAGCTGCATTGCCCGGCGTGAAAAGGAGGTGTGAAAAAGCGAGCAGGAGCAGATGCTTTCCCTCCCCGGCCGCGTGTGATGGCATCGCATCTCTGCACTCGGAAAGTGTCAGGACGACATGAAAGTAAAAAGAGTGGAGGGCAGGACGCATCAGCAAGTCTGAGTGGTGAATCGAGTTCAGAGAGGAGCGCAACCGGGGCATCGCAGGCGCAACATGAGGTGCCGCGACCGCCTTCCAGCAGAAGTCGTCCAGTCGGTGACCACCAAGTGCCAGCGAGTGCGGCGTGCCCCCCCAACCACCGTTGCTGTGCGAAGTCTTCTCTGGGAGGTATTTCTCTCAGCCAGCAGCGGTACGTGTAGAAATCTCAAGACTGGAGACATTGACAGTCTCTTCCTCTGCGTTCGCTCCATAGCGCCCACCTCTGGCATCCGACGATGTCAACGGCACCCTTGCGTGATGGGCAAAAACAAGGATAGGCTTGGAGAGTTGTGCAGCAGACGCGCGGAGGGAAAGAAAACATAGCAGGGGTGAGCCATGAAGAAAAGAACAAGAGCTAGACAAGTGGAGCTCGTGTACCGTACCGACCTAGGTACCGAGTACATTCCCCCCCATCCCCCTCTTTTTTGGCCTTTCTTCTGTGGTCGCCTACTGTCAGGATATAAGCAACCGCAGGCTGATGTCGATAGGCTGATGTCGATGAGAACACCAAGGAAAGAACCTCTGCTCTCGGGGCCCTGACCAAACACGGGGTGGGTTTTAGAAGGGGTGAGACGGCGTGAACCTATGGTAAGAGTGGATCCCCAGGGCGTCCTCTCAAGTGAACCACTGACGTAAGGCACGTCGAGGTACTGATGCGTTTCGAGCAGGGGTGCGCAAGATTGAAACAACCTCCACAGGTGCCCACCCGGAAACTGCTGTCATCAACTGGCAGGGTGAAGGAGAGGGGCGGCCGGGGGGCTCTTTGGAATTCAGCCCTTGGTGACATGGCGTGGCAGGACTGAAAATTGAAGACGATAGAGGGAGTGGAGGGAAGCGAATGGGAAAAAATAAAGGAAAGGGAAAGAAAAAGGGGAGCTGTTAATTCAACCATGAGATTTGACCTCAATCTTGAGTCCTTGACCGTAACCTACACTACCTTGACCATAAGACAGACACTCCAAAGGCCCCAACTCGACAGGCCCTGCCTTACACAGCGTCAGGTTGGGACGTGGTATCCGTCCACTACGCAGTCTGTTCCCACGTTCCCTTCTCTTCCCTGCTCTGTTCTTCTTCTGTTCCTTTCCCTTCTGGAGGGAATAATGACATGGGGCCTGCACAAACGAGAGCGGGCGGCTTTGATTGAGAGGGTGTTGCTGGACCACATCGCTACCGTGGCTTTGGGCAGCAAAATTGGAAGACCAGACAGAAGGGTTCGACATTGTCGTCATATCTCCGCATCTCTGATACGTCGACATTCCATGCCTGCAACCCAACCCACCTACCAAATGTGTGATGACTTCGTACTGGGCAGATGAAGTCCGGCATCTATCTTCATGGCTAATTACCTCCAATATGAGGTTACGGGACCTGATGCCCGCCCGCCGGTCCGCTGATGTCTATGTTGACCGCCATCGCATCAACAATAGTCATGGAGCCTCAGATGTGAACACCGGCCAATCTTCCCACCTACGCGCTATCCCCATGCCAAAGCGAATAAAGCCATAGGAGAAGCCGAGTAGCGCAACCACATTGCTGTACTAAGTCTAGGTAGTGACTGCAACCGTGGCCAATTCAGCCATTCAGCCATCGCTCACGATCCTAGAACGTGCTGAGTATATCATATCCCAATCTGGCGGGAGAGGTGCTGTGGTCTTGCTTAGAGTTGTGTGGCCTACACGAAGACATCAGACGGGGTCCTTAGTGGCGAAACCCAACGCTAGCTGACATCAAACCCGCCAGGAAAACATGCACCGAAAATGCTTAAACGTCTGGTTCCTTCTGTGTGCGCGGGGACAACAACAAAAAAAGGTTACATGTATGACGCCGATGTCAGCTTCTGCCTCCTCCTCTTGCGGTAAGGCAGCCAAACGGAGCGAACCCAGGGAAAGCGGCCCGCCGTTTGTGAGGTCTTGGGTCAGGTATCAGTCTGTGTCAAAAGGTGATGGGGTTCAACGAGCAGACTCGATGGGATGTTGAAGCTGTTCGTGAAGGCACTCGACAGTGGGTTTCCACTGACGTAGTGAGCCTCTCTCTCCGCCGTCTTCCCCAACGATCAGGATCCCCTTCTTTGGGTTGCGGCAGCAAAAAAAGGTCAAGGACTATCGTCATTGCGGCTTGTTCGCCAGTCCTGACAACCTTCCAAATGCGCCGTCCGCTCTCATTGTTCAGCCATCCAGCCAGCCAGCCAGGTAAAGGCCCAACGATTACATCAATGATCCGGGGTACCCTCGATTGACGCTGCCCCTGTTCCATCCTACAAGGTGGAGAAGTCGCTTCCCATTCTTCTGGTGCCTTTTGCCGCTTCCCATTAAGAATCCGTTACGCACCACATGTCGCGCCTTCTTCCCCTGGGTTAATTCACCTTGTGTGGGCAAGTGAGGAACAACGCGATCTCTCATCCTCACGTGCCGTGCTTGAAAAATGTCCGTATCGCCGTGCCCGCAGGGAAGTCCCCTCCACTCGATGCTATCAAACCATGTTGCTCTCCACGCCAACGAATATCTCATCTCGACCAAAACTTTTCTGTCCATTTTGGGAAAATCCAACATCCTTCTCAAGATATCGTGGTTCACACACGCATATCAGGTCATCTGGCGGTCGTTGGCTCAGCATTTGCCCTCCCACGCAGTCGTAGATGACTTTTTGGGGTACGAACACTGACCAAGTGGCCCAAATCTTGAACACGCCCTTAATGCCTAAACTCCTCCTGTCTGGGTGTTTCCTTAGGCTTGCCCTCAGGCAGGGGGGAAATGAAATCAACACACACTCTCCGGCAGCAGCATATGTCTCGCGGCTTCAACGGATATTTGACGCCTAAGGACTCAACGCGGCGAGACACTCTCCTCTAACCCCGATGCGAAAGACCCGGGATCCAATGGAAAGAAAAAGAGGAACTCGGTACTTGATTGCACCAGGCTAAAAGACCCACATGCTTCTCAACCTAGCAGTAAGGTAGTGTAGGGTGCGTGCGCAAGGGAACTGATCCACCGTTCCTTTTCTGGGAGATGACGGATGATAGGAGTGGCGCTACACTAGCCAGTGTTCCGCTGCAGCCAGAGGACGAACAAGCCGCCGTCCACACACCACCACCCGACGTTGCGCGACTTCAACTGCCTGTCGTTGGTAATTCGCCCCTCGCTCACGACCGGCCTGGGGACGCTAAACATTGGGAGTGCGGATCATTCCTCTGTGACCCCCGGCTTTCGCTAGGGCAGCCTAGTCGTAACGGGGTGGTCCTTCGGGGGATATCGAAGAGCGGTCACGATGCGCTTCGGCCTGTGGGAAAAGATTCTGATACAATCCCCTAGTGTCATCTAATTGTCCCTAGTGCCTGAGTTGCCTCTGTGTCAACGGTCATGTCCAGCCAATCACCGCCAGCCTGTGTTTCAGGACCAGTCGAAGTGGAATCCGAAGTCCCCGGGAACGCCAATTTATCGACCACGCCCATCATCTCAAGAGGCTTGAGTCCTTCGACCTCGCATCTAGATCGACGAGGCTTGAGGGCAACGATGACTTCAGCCCGCCCAACATTCTCGCGCGAACAGCCCAAATGGAGTTCAGAGGCGTCGTCTCGAGGATGTTCAGCAAAGTAAGGCAGATATTGTTGTCAGCGTACGGTGGCATGATGCTACCCGGTCGAATGTTGTGGCAAATTCCATCTGCCGTGTTGACCCGACACGCAAAGACCGCTTCAATTGGCCCCCATCCAAATACGGGTTCCTTAACGCTGATAACATTAGCCCATCATCTTAACGACGGAAAATTTGTTCGAAGCCGCTGGGTCTCTAGGCGTTCGAGAAGTGGCAGGTGGGTCCAAAGATTCGACGACCTCAACGCCCTAGGACGAGAATGGGTGAATGTCAAATTCAGTACTTCCGCCATGTGCATAGAAACAAGTAGGGGAAACCCTGTCCGGAAGCTGCGCCGTTCCTAAAGGAAATCAACAAGGCCATTGGCACCAGCAGACATGCATCGTCGTTCGATGAGGATGCGTCGTCCTGCCAATTCCCAGCAGCCTCTTCTGGGTCTTCTTTGCAGCTCTTTTCCCGAAGGAGATGATCATAAGGTGTCGTTGTCGGAATGAGCGAGATGGGATATGCGGAACATGGAGAGTTGCGACTGGGTTCGTCAAGATTATCTATTCCCAGCGTTCATCTCAAATCAAAGCCTCACTATGCCCTATTGGAAAGGGGCCAATTGACAGTACTTCGTAGCCCAAAACAGGCACTTGAAACACGCTAGGCCGGGGTATTCCATGTTCGAAGATTTGATAGAAGCGCTCTTGAGGTCGCCGACCAGCGAGCCACAATGAACAGACGTTTGTACATGTCGAGGGCGTAACAACCAGCCAATGCGGCGGAGTGCAACGGCACGTCAACGCTGATCCAATAATCCAGTATTAGTTTCGAAACGGGCTCGCCGATGATGGGGTTCAAGGTAGAGGATCTGATATGTTGACCTCATGTCGTTGAGAGTGGGACATGCCAATAACACGTGCTCAAGGCCACGTTCGAGTGACGATATCCGACTCCATCAATCGAGGGGGAAGGGGAACGTGCTCTGTTCTGCCTTGGAGGCGAATCGCGAACGACTGGCGGCGGCGGCGATGAAGAGCGGTTGTTCGAAGCCATACGGCGCAACAATCGCATTTCAACGCTCGTCCCAGACCGAGCAGCCAGTCTATTGAAAAGCGGCGCCCCGGTCGGTCAGCTACGGGATGACAAAGCTCTGTCCCCCGAGGATTTGGCTGTCAACGGCATTGAGTAGGGCCGAGCGCACCGCAGAATTCCTGGAGCCGATAGAGAGGTGCGGTTGAGCATGGAGGTTGAGCGTGGAGGGGCACATGATCCAGATACCCGAGATGATGACGGCGCTGATCACCGTCCAGAAGTCGGCGCCGCTCCGGCACCTAAATGATCCCCCTTTCCAAAAACTGACAGGGTCGCATCGAAGGAAACATTCTTTGACGGCTGCAATCTGTAGGTAATCTGTCATATTACCGTTCCAATGGATGTGCGGGCGGCCGGCCTTGAGCAGCAAGAGAGTGGATGTTTCCAGCTGCCAAAGGCGGATGTCAATCATGAAAGGACATCTCAACATGGACAGGACTCGACCCACAGAGCCTCGGATGCAACGCTGGTGGTGGAATAGAGTTCAAGAAGATTTTTGATGTCAAGAACCGTGTTGGCTAGGGTTGCCTAGTATCGAAATGCATTGGAGAGGATGGAGTGCATCGTAGGATGCTGAGTACGAGAAGCTCATCAAAACAACCCTGGCGCGGTGATTATGAAAGGAGTGTGTGTAAAGGGGGGGCCCCAACCAAATGCTCAGCCATCGCCATAAGGTACTAAGGTTGGTGTGCTGCGTGCTAATTCCTCTGAAAGTTGCGAGGATGGCCGCTATGAGCGACAGCGGTGGGGACGGGAGGACGAGCCTTCAGGACGCCCCTTGCTGAGTGACCTCGCAGGGGTTTGTCTCAGAATTGACTAGGATTCCCCAAAGGTGGGTTTTTCGTCTGGTTGGAGGCAATCAAGCACTCCAGAGAGACTCCAAACAGCTCCCTTGGCATTGACAGTATGGAGACGCTACGCCAGATGAATCGTAGTGTGCTCTGTGATCCCTGCCTGTCTACAGCCCACAGCGGGGAGTGTCGATCATGACCGTTTTCTGCTCTCTTGCAGACGGACCAGCCGTGGTAGCCTCACTTTGCTCGAGGACGCGGTGCCTAGGGGGTGCCTGAAGACTATAGTGCCACCGTTCTGACTGTTGTCTCTGTGGAGGGATCTGGAGCCTAATTACAGCGAGGAAGAGCCGTGAGGCACCTAGTGACGGGACGGTAGATACACGCAGGCCGTTGGCCGCTCGAGCTCTGAAGTTGCCAAAATGGTTTGGTTACTTTTTGGCTAGGTATTCCGTTCGAGTCCCGATTCGGAACTCTGAGGGACGACAACAAAGGCATGGTGAAGATTTAAGCGCCTAGGCATGTCCTACCTTATCCTGCGTTCCTGCTGTAAAACGGAAGCTTTGCATCTTGCTCCTGCTGCTATCACTGGCTACTGCGCATGCCTGCCTGCTTGCTTGTCTGTCGGCTCAGAGCCATCCAATTGGAGAACCCTGTGAGCAGGCATTGATTTGAATTTCAGAGTGGGTCTATTCAAGCGTTGTCGCCAGATAGATGGAGGGCAGTGGATTCACGTCTTTTCTCAAGCTCTTCTGCCCTCTGCATTTGCGTTGCATCGAGAAGAATGGAGCAAGCAGTTGTGATGAGCAATGATGCGAAGCGTTCTTCGTTCCCTCTGAGAGCGTGTGTGCCTGGGATGCGAAACGCAAGTCGACTCCTCCCTTCCTTCGTCGTTCATGTGATGTACCTCTGTTACTGCCACGCCAACTCAAATAGCTAGCTGATCAGGACCAGGGGAGGAGCATTTCTTCCTGTCCCATCCGGCCTTTGCGACATCCGTGACCCATTTGTGGAAAGGGGCGAGGCAAAACCAAGAACACTTGAAGTCGCCTTGTGGTCAATGCCGGAAATTCGGTTTGATAGGTGTTGTGAATATTTTGGCGCAGGTGGAGTTAATGACGGGTAACGCGCGTAATTTGTTGCAGACATGTGGTTGACAGACTAAAGCCCACTGAGACGGGACGAACGTGTCTCCCTTGTGGCTTCGGGAAGTTCGTGTTGATCCCACCAGATAGCTCCAGCTTTGCCATGGCAAAGCGAGAAGGAGGACGAGGCCCCAGGTCACATGTGCAATGGCATTGGACTACTATGGCTGCAGCTTCTAATGGCGGCCCCGCTGCAGCCGGCAAGCCTCGGGAGGCAATGCGAACGACCGTTTGAGCAGGCCAAGCCAAAGGCAGAGTAGATACTGAGGCTACTGATGTGCGACAGCGTCATGGTGAAGTCAAGGCGCCATGGTTTTGGTGCAACGGCGCAGATGGCAGCGGTCTGCTCGCTAAGCCCGAGCCGAGGACGAGGACATGGACGTCAACCAGCGACAAAGACTGATGTCGGGATGAAAAGCTTGGTGGTGATTGAGTGGAAGAACTCGTCTGGGTGATTATGGCAGGCTGTATCCGTGTCGTGTTCTCCTTCGAGTAGCCTGATTCGGGTAATTCCGTGCTTGATGGCGGAGCTGGATTTCAGCTGTGCGTGGTTGCGACAAAAAAAAAAAAAAAAAGGACAAGGACGAAACTTTGTGGCATGGTCGGGTGGTCGACGTTGGGATGTTGCGGCTCAATTGAGTTGAGGTTAACTAAAGAATTCGGCATTTGCAAGACTTGTTCGAATCGGGTGATGCCTTCCGCTCTTTTTTGGCTTCTGAAGTAGTCTTTGAAAAGTCAAGGTAACCTTTAGCAGCTGCAAATACCGTGCCTACCTGATAGCGCATAGGGCTGCGGCGTCGAGGCAGGCGCGACAATGCCTCAGTGATGTTTGACTGAACCTGCAGGGCTGCGTGTTGCTGGCCACAGGCTACGGGCAGCCAGCTGGCTGTGCTTGCCACCGCTTCACACCCCCAAACACGGGGGAAACCGAGGGCATCGTGGGATGTGTTTCGAAACACTCAATGACGTAACCAGCCGACCTTGTTCCTTCTGAAACCCCTAGAAATGCCTCTTCCCTTCCAACAAATGGGAAACCAGTTTATCCTCTCAGATACGTACTTAAGGTATCGTCAACCCCGCGTCCATCCCGTTTCGTCCCAGCATTGAACAGTACACCCTCGTAGCGTTACTTCCAGCAGCACCCGCTCAATCATTCATCAGCACCAGCCTCGGATTGATTCATCATGCTGTAAACGCAGACCCGGGATATTCATCCTCCCTCATCGTCTTCCGACGACGGCGTATCCAATACGGAGGCTTAATGCGCCACTCACCATCCTCAGTCTCTCCGGGACCGTCCTTGAGGCTGATGCTTTGCCGACGCCGATTGATTCGGGCACCGCAGTCCCGATACGGCGACGCGCAACGCCCAAACTGCGCAGTACAGATACAGCTTCACGAGTACATTCGCTCACCATTTACGCGCTCGATTTGTTGAAGATTCGCATAAAATTTAGCTGGCATGTCACAGCACTTGGACACAATGCCGGTCGAAGGTAGCTTTCACAATGACGAACCGCAACATGAATCGCATCCTGGCGGGCAGCGCCACTCTCATTGCCGCCCAACTCCAAAGGTTCCGAGAGCACCGACACCAAATCAGTCGCTATACGACTGAACCGGCCACGAAGCACCGCTAGCTTTGCTGCAGGTTTAGCGACAAGCCAGCAAGCAAGCATAGGCGTTTCCGGTTCAATTCCGCCGATGCTGTCCCGAACCTTTTACTATCTAGCCCTGCAGAGGATCTTCTGGAGCGTTGGACGACAGTTCCGGATCAGCGTCTCGGCCATACGTAGAAGGAAGGAGTCGAATGCTCGTTGGAAGAGGGGACGACAGCAAGGTGACGGCGACGATCTACGATGATCGTGGATCTTACACATGGGACGACACGCGCAGGCAAGGCTGATCTCTTGAAGATGAAACACCGTGAACTGATTTCTGTTTCCCATTGTCACGTCAGGAAAGCTTCAAGGAGCTCTTGTGCCTGCGAAAATGACAGTGTTGGGATTGATCTTGATTGCCGCACGCCCTAGAAGGCGGCGCGTCGTCCCAGCAAGGCTGCAGCACAGCACAGCGCCCGTTCCCTTCGTAATTCAGATGAGACACGGCACGGTGATCCTGTCGCCTGCGTACCACTTTTCCTCCCTCACGCTGAACGCATCTGGAATGTCAATGAGGTAGGAATGTCTCGAGGCTTCGATCTCATCGTCTTCCGTTGTGGCTGTCTAGGACACTGTCCAGCTACTAGGTATCTTCCCCAAGATTCGACAGTAGGTAGTCCCAGGCGAGAATCCCGGGTTTGCCTTCGAATTTGGTCGAGCACACCGAGACAGTGCTCACTTCGTTGGCCAGGGCCGCCTTACGCAGCACACGTTATTTAGACGTGTTGGTAACAGGACGACGAAGGAGTCTGCAAAATAGCAAAATCCCGGGACTGCTGTCGATCTTCTGCCTCAAGAGGCTGATAAATTCGAGACGGCTTGGGCAAGTACTTAGAAGTACGTGGTAGACGACTAGCCCGCTCCTCAAGCAACGCTGCAGACTGATCAGAACTATCGCCAACTAGCCTCAACTCTGTTGGCGTCGGCCAACGCAGGCCTGCAGATCCCCCGCAGGATCCCTTTGCACCAGAGGCAACGCCGACAACGCCTTCGCGGCCGTTGTTCTTTTGCCCGTTGAGCTCGAGTCGCGAAGATTAGGCGAGTCAGGAATAGGTGAAAAAGGAAAGAAGCTGGTTGTGGAAAACCGGGCAGCAGTCTGAGGTTGTGTGGCATACCACCGGCGGGCGCCCACCGAGGGGAGGGGGGAAAAAAAGACGAAAACGGCGTTAAGTGGGGAGGGGAACGCCCTGGGGGCGAGACCGAAATGTCACTTTCCCATTCCTCCGCCGAAACAGAAATACGCCATGTCAAAAAGCTGCTTTGAGAGAAGTCGGGAGTTTTGTTGGAAGTCGTCGAAAACAGCGATTGAGGCTCTATTATCGTTCCGTCTTGAAACCAAAGGGAACCAGCCATTTCCTCCCCCATTTTTCACACTACAGCATTGTTCGACAATCTACCCGTGTCGACTCACCTGAATCTCGCATTTTTTGGTCCGTCCGGAGACTGCCAGTGAATTTCGCTCAGTTCCCCACGGGAAAATAATTCAAACAAGTAAGGAACCCGAGCGACGCAACCTAGCAACTGCCACGCCCAGGCAGCCTCCCAGTTAATATATATAAAAAAAAAAAAAAAAAAAAAAAAAAAAGAGGAGCCAGCAGCCCCTGAACCCAAATGGAGAGTTGCATTCCGAAGGCCTCTCAAACACGCCAACGAAGAGGAGTAATCCGAGTGAAATAATAATAATAATGATACCTTATACATGCGTTCTTCCGCGACCCCACCCCACACACCCATGCACAAACACAAACACACAACACAACAACGCTGTACCAACCAACGAGAATCGTCCATCAATCCGCTGATCATCGACAAGAGAAAAAGGGAACTTCTGGATGTACATTGTGTCGGTCTGAAGCTTGAATAATGTATCTCGTTGGAGGGTCGGTCCTGCTCCACTTTAAAGATAAAATAAAATAAAACTCTTCCTCTATATTCAGCCAGGTGCTAGGATATAAAATTCCTCTTCTATATATACCTCTATAAGGATTAAAAACGTTAGTATATTACTTTAGCTTATAATATAACTATATAAATTCTAAATAGCTAATATTTTTATAAGATATTATATAAATATCTCATAAAACCCTATATAAAGAAGACCTATAAAATATATAATAAATCATAATACTTAATAATATACTATATAATACTACATAGTATATTATAATACTAATAATACTAGCTATACTATAGATAGAAAGGTCTAGAAAGTCCTAGAAAGCCCTATCTTTAATAAGCTTTCTAGCTAAAACTAAAACGGTTTGAGCTATAACCTTAATATATAGCTAAGCCTAAATAGGCTAAGTATATATATAATCTGTTATACAAGCGATTATATAAGCTATTATATATTAGAAGCCTCTAGAAGGCTTAAGATGAGTATAAATAGCCCTCCTTTCCTCCTAGCTAGCTACTTAGAATAAGTAAGCCGAAATAATACTTCTTTTAACACCCCTATTATATAAGTAATGATTACGTAATATAACTATATAACCTAAGAGGTTATAAGCCTAGAGGTTATAAGCCTAGCTCTAGCTAAGTATACCCTACCTTTTATTATAAGGGATATACTAAAGGAAGAATCTAGGAAAAATCCGAGAAACCCCTAAATAATATTTAAGAAAAATCCGAGATAACTCCGAGTAGCCCTATATAATACCCAAATTATGTCCGAGAAATACCCGAATTATATCTAAGAAATACTTTTTAAAAAAACTCTTAATACTTTAGAGATCTATTCTCTATATAAAAAAAGAATTCTTTCCTTAATGCTTTAGAAATTTATTCTCTATATAAAAGTAATTTATTTTGGTTAATACCTTAGAGGTTTATTCTCTATATAAAAAGGATTATTCCTTAATACTTTAGAGATTTAATAAGGACCTAATATCCAAGGATTTTACTCCCTAATATGCAAGGGATTTATTCCCTAATATCTAAGGGACTTACTCCCTGATATCTAAGGGATTTATTCCCTATAATATAAGGATTTTATTCCTTATTACCTTAGAGATTTACCTCTTATAATACTAGAAACCTTTCTCTTATAAACCTAGAGATTTATCTCCTATAAACTAAGAAGACTTATCTCTTATAAAATAAAAAACAAGGGATTTATTCTCTATAATATATAAAGGATCTATATCTTAGGGGTTTTATAAATATAATAATCTAAAGAGATCTTATCTCTTTAAAATAAAAATAATAATGTATAATAATATAGGAATATTCGCCTACCTATATAGTAGGTAGGACTCCTACTCGCCTAGTAGGCTAGATCTAACTTTAGATCCATAGCCTAGGTTAGAATAACTAAAACCTAGCGAGTAGTTATATAACCTATTATATAACCTATCTTACTAGGCTTCTTATATTATTCCTACCTTATAAGCTACCTTCTAATATAACTTAATATTATTAATAATTTAAACTTTAATATTATACCTGCTCTTACTCTCTTTATATACTAGTATTATAAAACTAATACTAATTAGTAGTTAACTTTATTATTATACTATAACTATAGATTAGTAAGAATTAATGAACTAAAGAGATAATATTTATTACTTAATAACCCTAAGCCTCCTCTTATATATAATTATTATACTAATAGAGATTTTAGGTTTAGTTACTAATAGTTTAGCTTCTACTTCTAACCTATTACTTCTAAAGTTATTACTAATATTATAAGCAAAGTTTTAGATCCCTTACTATTAATAATAACTATAATCTATCCTATTATAACCTTAATACTAATAATTAATAGTTTATAATCTTTTGTTATATTAGCTAAGTTATTACTTTCCCCTTATTTTTACCCTCTTTAGTACCCCTTACTTTTACTCTCTTTTATTACTTTTTACTACCCTTATAGTTATTATAAACGCTATATCCTATACTTACTAACTATACTACCTTTTACTAGTATTACTATAATTATTTAGGGCTTTCTACTAACTTCCTCTCCTTTTACTTTGTATTAGCTACTTATTTTTACTAATTTTAACTCTCATAAGCCTTTTTAGTAAATTTAATATATTTAGTATTATTTAGTACCTTCTAATATTAATATTTACCTCGCTATTTCTCCCTCTTTTAAATCCTCTCTTAATACTTAAATCTACTACTTTTAACTCTTTATTTAGATTATTAGATGGTAATAACTTAAGATAATAATAATAAGCACTAACTACTTACTATAAGAAAGTAGTAATAAGCCCCTATTACCTATTAAAATAAATTACCTTAATCTTAACTACCCGCCTTAGTTATACTTTTAATATAATATCTATATTATTATAAAGTTATTTATAGCTTTCAATTTTATAACTTCTAAGTATAATAAGCTTTAACTACTTATATGAAATAGTTTTAAAAGGATTATAGCTTTAATTTTAGCAATAACTAGTAAATTAGGTTTATTTATAGTTATTAAAAGTCGACTTTCTAACTTTAGGCTCTTACTGGGGGGGGGGGGGGGGGGGGGGG